>OZ026524.1:60070491-60077991 GCA_964019695.1 Loripinus fragilis | reverse complement strand
CACCAGTGTTCCAAAATCTCACGTGCTGTCTCAAATGGCGATTTTGTTCTATTCACGCCAACAGTAAAGACTCTGGCGATTCTGCGCAATTCCGCAGGTATAATCATTGGAAAATGCGATAAGTATCAAAATATCATGTGCTGGCAGCGAAGGCTCTGGCTAGTCTACACTTTTGCACAGGCTCGCCTGAACCTCGTCACAGTAACGAAATATTATGTGCTGGTTAAAATGGTGATTTGTGTACCGTTTATGTGAACATCGAATGCTATATAGGCCACTGGCTGGATATGGCTTACCTCCCCCCAGGGGGAATTTCGTAGACCATATTTTTCATGAAGCCCAATGTCTTGCAAGGATTTTGCAACATGTTAGCCCCTCTGACAATGACAGCGTTAAGCTGTAACAGCCTGTTACATACGTTACCCTACAAAATATTTGATAGTTAAAATTCTTTTTAAAACTTTAGAAAAGTGCAAAAGATAAGGTAAGATTTCCAAATTGGTTGTATTTTCTAACTAAGCTATTACTGGGCCACATATATTGACATTTGAAAACAAATAGAGTCACCCCCGATGTAGTGTATGTTACATTTTTCATTGAACTCCCTTTTAAATAATGAAGGCATCTAATATAGTTTGTCTTTTTTTTGAAACCAGTTTATGTTCATTAATTTAATATTATTATAAAGAATTTTTATTTACCTTTTCAAAACTGCAAGCATTACGTTTCTATCTTATATACTTTTTGAGTTATTAGATGTTAAACATGGTGCCCCCATATCACATAAAAAATGTAAAATGTAGTTCTCTGGACCTCGCGCTGGCTATAGACCCCACTTCCCCCCCTGGGGGAATTTTGTAAACTATGATTTTGAGATACCACATTATATAAGCCACAAAATGAAATATGTTAGCTCTCTGAGATCGGCAGCGTTAGCGGGTAACGCTATGTTACGTACGTTACCCGCCAAATAACATAAAATTTTCCTGATAATGTCTCCAACATGACATATTCACACTTTTTTGAAGTCTGACACAGGTTTAAGAACTTCTTATAACACAGTTACATAATTTTAGCATTTATTTTATAAATGTCTTGAGTTTTTGCCGTTGTATATGTTACTTAGTGTTTCATATGTTATTTCCAAGTATCAGTATGACAGTTATTGACTATACGTGTATTAAATCCGTCAGTGAATATAGTAAATCTATAAGGCTGCTATTCAAATGAATTTAAGTTTATTATTGTGCCTTACACTGTTTTACAGCCCAGGTTACATACGTTACTCTCTAAATACCATTAAACATTCAAGATATGGTCTCCAACACGACCTGCTTGTACTTATTTGCATGCTGGCACTGGTCCATGTACTTCTTTTTACTCTGGCTCATTTGCTGAGGAAGTAACTCAAGACATAAACTACCATAAACTCTCTTTTCTTTTATAGAGACATCAAATATAGTTGACATAATTCTCATGGAAAGTTTGTAACATACAGTGCAATGTGCGGGCAGCAACTTAAAAGATCAAAGAAAACCCATCAGGTAGAAGTTATAGAGCAAATCTTCGTATATTATCCAAGGGTTTAAAGAATTTCCCTATACACAATATTAATCCTCTATCAGATTCATCTTGCAAGGTTTTGCAATATGCAGGCACTCTGGTAATGGCACCATTACCTTGTAACAGCCAATTATATATATATTACCCATCAACATCTTTGATAATTTTAGTAAATGACATGACTTCTGAAAAGTGCAAACCATAAGGTAAGATTTAAAAATTGGCTATATCATCCAAGTAAGCTGTTTTTGCATCACATAAATTGACCTTTAAAAACAAATATGCACCCCAAAGTGTTACGTATGTTACTTTTTTCATTATTCCTATATAAATGATTAATGAAGCTTATAAAGTTTGATATTTTTTAATGTGAATGTGCTTACTAACTCATTTTGTTTTAAAGAATGTTTATGTACCTTTTGGAAAATGCAAATATTATGTTTCTATCTTTAATAAGGTTTGAGTTGTTGAGTTTTGAACATGGTAACCCCATATCACACAAAATGTGACATATAATTCTGTGGCTCTTTTGTTAGGGTTCAATCAAGTTTTCTTTCACCCAAGGTACTTAATTTCCTTCCCATCTATTTTCCACATATCTGTCTCTATCTGGAAAGCCTCACTTGTTTTCATGGGAAAGACTTTTAAAATAGTTTAATCTTTGTATGTACATCTTAAAGACAGAAAAGCAGGGTGGAGGTAAGCTCATGTTCATGCCATTTCAAATAGTCAGTATATGTGTATGGCTTTAATACTATTTTCAGAAACATGTCGTACTGCAGCTTAGGCTTAAATGAAATGTATGTGTGGTTCCTGTTGGCCTACCTACCCTAATTGTTTTAACCCTACCCTAAACATTAAAATGGTCTTTGGAGAAAAAATACCTAAAATGGGCACTTTTTCAGATTTTGTCATTATTTTCTTTGTTAAATGTTATAACAAAATTTAATAATTTCCCAACCTACCTACCTTAAAGTGTGTTGGTATGCAACAGGAACCACACATATATTTCATTTAGGCCTTATTCGCAACTACATAAATAGCACATGTTATGGCTTCATATCACTGATGAGTGCCTAGATAAATTCTTTATTTGTTTTCCTACCCTGCTTAGAATGTTGATGAACTAGTGGGGGAGGGATTTTCTATCAGTTTGATAGGAATAACCTTTCCATGGTACTCACACATCAGCACATTGGTAGTGTCACAATCTGTTAAACAGTGTATTACTGTAGAGCTCTTCCGCCATATTCTGGCCAATGTTGTTGACATTCAGAAGGTGCACCTTTTGTTGCATAAACCATTGTTGAATAAAACACCCAGGTTATCCTCTGCGAGAACGTTTGTAAGACTTAATAGACAGCTGCTTATACATTGTATATATGTATAAAAGCCATGCCTTCAGTGCCTTGTTGAATACTGGTTCCATCAGATCCTGGAAGGTGACAGTAAAAGCTATAATGCTCTGTAGTTATGGCATTAACATCAAAGTTATGTGCAGCACTACATGGCCAATCTAATGTTGGATCAATGTGTGATTGTAAGCCATGCGGAAGTTTGGACTTGACAGTTTTGATGGTAATTCTATCAGGAGTTGACAGTGACCATGGTACAGGTCCAGAAAGAACGACAGTGTTAACTCAAGGTCAACATTATGTCCAATAGAAAGAAGGTCATGCTGACCAAAGACGCTCCTTTAAGCTCTCATCTGGCTGTTTAAACTTTGTAAAATTGGACAATTTCTTCTTGCTTGACCTCGCAAGCCTCAAAACTTTATTAGCTTGTAGCATTTTATGGGGTTGTGAAAGACAGATTTTGTTTACCTAAAAGTGAGTCAATGAAGTCTGCAACAGCCTTCCTGCCAATGTCACCAGCCTCAATAAGATCCTTAGCTATTCCAGGCTTAGCAGGAACACCGAAAGACAAAAAGTACAGTTCATTGTCTTCAAGACTAGAACTAAAAGGATTGGTGAAGCCTGAAACTGCCTCTAGTACTCGTTCTACTTTGCATCTGAATAGATTGAATAAATCATTTCAGTGCATTGAAGAGTTTTTTCAATATATTGAGCTATGGTGTAATGAGAAATACACCATTCCACCTGTATAGTAAGAAGTGTAGTTCTAGTTGCTGAAGCCTATAATACATCTTCATTGTTTGCCTGATAGTTATGTCAAAAGCATTTCTCAAGCAGAGAACCAATGGTTGTGACACACTTAATCCCTTTTTGTTCGAGAAGTTCTTTGCATCTGCGATGTGTATCAGACAAATTTATGATAGTTATCAGTAAAACAGGTACATGTTGTGCGTAGTTGTTGTGATCATTTGCAATTAACATTGGGAACAAGGCATACAGATAGAGCTGACATGCAATTCAAAGTTGTTTTCCTTGTAGCCCTAATCAGTGTCAACACCATCTGAATTATATCCATATACCTTACCTAGAACTGAGCTTTTTCACAGTGACTGTCTTTCAGAACATCCTGTTTGAATATATGGTATCTACCGTTTATGTGAGCAAACAGCGAAGGTTGATAGATCACATAATATTATTAGTTTATATCACCATAAATTAATAAGGAACTTCAATTTATTTCAGCCTTATAAATTTTCTAAATTCTCTGACTGACTTTATACATGTATAGTCAACAATTGCTATACAAATACTCAGATTCACTTATGTATCATTAGGTAACACACATTACAGTTAAAGCTCAAGGTACTTATTAAATGAATACTTAAAATAGGTAAACCTTGTTAAAAGTAGTGCATAAACCTGTGCCAGCATGCAAATAATATAAACAGGGCTTGTTAGAGACATTAACTTGAATGTTTAAGGCTATTTTGAAGGTAACATACATAACATGGGCCTGAAAAATAGTTTAATGGTTGAGCCATTATCAGGGACGTTTAATGCTATTTTGGGGGGGGGGGGGTAACGTATATAACGTGATGTTACATGTTAACGCTGCCACTCTCAGAGGGCTAGCATCTTTTATTTTGTGTCTTATATAATGTAGTTTCAGAAAATCATAGTGGACAAAATTCCCCCTGTGGGGGAGGGGGTCTACTACCAGCTCAAGGTCTATATGATGAGTCTGCACCAACAAACACGGCACATCTGTGCAACAATCAGTGCGTTGTATCAATACGTCAAAACATGCTCCCAGTGCGTTGTAATCAAGTTCCTCAATAAAACTTTTGCTAGTTTCCCAAGAAAAAAATAGAGAGTGGTAATCATTTTTTGGATGTTATTTCATGGGTATACGATAACAGCTGCGCTGAGACATACAGAGTTCCCTCAATTAAAGCAATCACACAAAAAACACCTGTTATGGTTAAACTGCAGAACTGTGTCGGATTTGCCAGCCAAACCATGAATTAAATCAACAATAGCGTGGCAGAGCCTTAAACTGCAATGTTACCGACGGTCTGTGCGCCCAGTGTCATCACAAATAAAACAAGTTGCCCAATGGCCAACGATCGCTTACCTGAGAGCCAGCATAATGTTTGGAGATACATTAATTTATGATGCTCAAAGGCAGGTAACTCTGAACTTGAAACAGTGACCAGGAACTAATTTAAAAACATAAAATATTATGCCAGTCCTGGGTATCTGCAAGTATTAAAAAGATCTGAGTAAAAATGGTGAAAGTATATTTTCAGATGCTCAATGGCAGCTAACTCTGTAGTCAGTGATGGGATCTGACCGATCCATACTTTAATTATGTCCTAATAACCTAAAAGGATTACAAATCAAATAAAAAATGAAGGCGCTAGAGTGGTCGAAACATTATACAGCTATATTTTAGACGCTGAAGCGCAGCTTACTCTGTAACTGGTGGTCGGGTGTGGCGGCTACTCTAACTCATTCAGGCTTTTATGGGTGTACTTGATACCTGCAAAACTGAGGAAGATCCATTCAAAAATGAAGGTGCTAGAGTGGTCATAAAAAGATCTCCCATTATATGTCTATGCAGCTGTTTTGTGATGCTCAAGGCAGTTATGGTTGCCCTTGTTACCTGAAAGAATGAAGACGATCCAATCAAACGTGAGGGCAGTAAAGCGGTCACACCATTATCCATCAGTTTTTAAGATGCTCAAGGGGAGCTAACTCCATAATGGGTGATGGGATCTTGACGAAATTCAAAGTCAGCCAACTTTTAATAGTTGTCCTTCTTGTCTGCAAGAATAAAGAAGATCCATTTATAAGTTTCTGGTCAGATCCTGCTGAATTTCAAACTCATCCGAGCTTTTATGGTTGTCCTTGTTACATAAAAGAATGAAGAAGATCAAATCAAAAATGTAGACACTAGAGTGGTCACAACATTATCTATCAATTTATAAGATGCTCAAGGGGAGCTTACTCTATAATAGGTGATGGGACTTTGACGAAATTCAAACTCATCCAAACTTTAATAGTTGTCCTTCTTCTCTGCAAGAATGAAGAAGATCCATTCAAAATTGTAAGCATTAGAGTGGTCACAACATTTCTCCGATTATAATTCTATGGAGATTTTCCAGACGCTCAATCGCAGCTAACTCCACAGTCTAAGTTCCGATCTGGCCAAACGAACCCATCCGAGAGTTTATGGGTGTCCATGTTGCCTGCAAGAATGAAGAAGATCCAATCAAAAGTGAAGGCACTGGAGTGGTTACAACATTTCTCCCATTATAAGTCTATGGGGATTTTTCAAGATGCTCAAGGGCAGCTAACTCATAAGTCCCTGGTCAGATCCTGCTGAATTTCAAACTCATCCAAGCGTTTATGGTTGTCCTTGTCACATGAAAGAATGAAGAAATAGAACTTATCAAATAAAAAATGTAGACACTAGAGTGGTCACAACATTATCTTTCAATTTATAAGATGCTCAAGGGGAGCTTACTCTATAATGGGTGATGGGATCTTGACGAAATTCAAACTCATCTAAGCTTTTATAGTTGTCCTTCTTGTCTGGAAGAATGAAGAAGATCCATACAAAATTGAAAGCACTAGAGTGGCCACAACATTTCTCCCATTATAAGTCTATCGGAATTTTGTCAAACACTCAAGGGCATATAACTCACAAGTCCCTGGTCGGATCCTGCCGAATTTCGAACCCATCCGAAATATTATGGGTTTCCTTTTTGCCTGCAAGAATGAAGAAGATCCGATCAAAAACGAAGGCGCTAGAGTGGTTACAAAATATTCATTGATTTTTCAGACGCTCAAGGGTAGATAACTCCGAAGTCAGCAATGGAATCTTGCCAAAATTCAAACTCATCCGAGCTTTAATAGTTAGCCTTCTTGTCTGGAAGAATAAAGAAGATCCATTTAAAATTGAAAGCACTAGAGTGGTCACAACATTTCTCCCATAATAAGTCTATGGGGATTTTTCCAGACGCTCAAGGGCAGCTAACTCATGAGCCCCTGGTCCGATCTTGCCGAATTTCAAACCCATTCGAGATTTTTATAGTTGGCCTCGTTACCTGCAAGAATAAAGAAGAACCGATCAAAAATGAAGGCTAGAGTGGTCACAAGATTTTCCCGATTATAACCCTATAAGAGCTATCTGTTGCCATGGAAACCAGAGTCCTAATCCGATCTTGCCCAAAACCTATTGCAGTCAATCCCCTACCCCAATGATGCTCCAGATGAAATTTGATCTTGATAGGACAACTGGTCTTAGAGATATTCATGTTTGAAAGTGTGGGCAAACAGACGGACAGACAGACGGACGCCGGCTCGAGTCCCATACTATAAGCTCACCGAGAGCCTTTGGCTCAGGTGAGCTAATAAAAACAAGCCTATAATGAAATCATCAAGTCAACAGGTAAAGATTTTACGCCAGCTCCAGTGCAGAATTAAGCCAGCACCAGTTCATTGTATACTGAAGGACTTAAAAACGCAAAAAATTAAAAAAATATTTTTGCATCCAGATCATTTTAGTACGGCAGCA
>OZ026524.1:59933236-60070468 GCA_964019695.1 Loripinus fragilis | reverse complement strand
AAGAATATCATCCTATTTAATTCGTATTTTTCCTTTTACTTCTCTCAAAATTTGACAAATTTTGACATTGACTCATACATTAAGTCATCCTTTATACATGCATGCACAGCTATTCAGTGTAGTTAGGCTGAATCCTTAATCCGTGTTACTTCTTCATTTTCGTAAGCAGTGAATGCTTTGATGAGATTTTGCTATAAGATGCTATTTTGGATCAGTCTAGAGGTAAACACAGAAGCAGATCTACTGTTGGTAGCATATTCACATACCGTTTCAAACATCCATTTTTCTCTTTGATCTATTGCTGGTACCTGTCACTGTACAACTTACAACAGGTTTTTAACCAGTTTCAATTTTTTTTTTTTTGTAAAAGAAAGCAAAAGTAATCATAAAGTAATCATAATTACAGGCTATTTTGCAATGTAATCGATTACATTACGATTACTTGTAATCATAAAAATCCACGATTACAGATTACTTTATGATTACTGAAAAAAGTAATCGATTACAAGTAATCATGATTACAGATTACGATTACCCCAACTCTGCTGTCTGTCTGTCTTGTTAATGAATAAAACAAGTACCTACAGTTTAATCTTATATTTTGATAAGGCCAAACAAAAAAATGTGTGTTCAGGTTGCATGAAAAAATATACCAAAATAGTAGGAACAATCCATTAATGCTTAAAGGGTTAAAATCAGTTGATCTAAAAATTATTCAAATGTATCACTTCCGGCTAAAATGGAAAAGATATATACGGTATGCACAAAATTGGTGGGACTCAAACTTTTTTGGAGAGGGACTCCCACTTTTTCCAGTGGGACTCCTACTTTTTGCCAGATGGGAGTCCTGAACTCCTGTTTTCAAAATCTTAGTGAGAGCTCTGAGCTACATCAGGTGGTTTTAACAAACATAGCAAACAGTATTAACCCGGATTAAACTGCTCATATAGGACCAGTTGGATCTGGGTCTACACTGATTGAATCGCGACTACCAACTGAATGGCAGAGCTTGGAAATATTAATGAAGTGTACAAAGCGATCACGATTTTAAAATGCAGGGAAAAAGACTATCAGGGGTCCAGTAGCCCAGTGCTCCTAAATTTTGGGCTGGGCCCCTAAAACTAAAAATTAAGGGGCCCAGCTTGCCCCTGAAAAAAAAGTAGTGTGTAAAAGTATGAAGTCTTGTCAAATGTATAGACTATAGCTATTGAACGTTTACAAATCTTCATTCAGCTGATTCGGAATACTGTTAATATGGTAAATACAGATTTTGAGCGCTTCTTACTTAAGTAAACTTGAGTAAAACAAATGCTTGGCAATGGTATTGAAATGAGTTTAATTTTCGGCCAAACCCTGGGCCCCTTAGTTTTGGACTGGGCCCCCAATCATTTTGTTTTAGGGGCCCAGCTTGCTCCTGGCGAAAAAGGTTAGTCTGTATCCCTGAAATGTGTGATGCTTTTGACACTTATCTGTAGAAATTTTAACACAGATTTATAGGACGTCACATGGCTGTTACACCTTTTAAATTACCCCCGCTTTCCAGAAAGCCTAAAAGTGACACAATTTCCAAGAGATCAGGGGCCAGGCTAGTGGCAGTAGATTGTTCAAATTATTTTCTTCTGACACTGCAGGATGTTTTAAATGCAGATTGGAGCTTTACATTTCGAAAAATGCAAGTAATGAAAAATATTCCAGATTTTTGCGTTTCTTATTATTCCGGTAGGACTATAGTAGAGTATATGATGGGTTAATGCAACTGTTAGTGTAAAAGTCATTAGGCCAAATTAAAAAATAAGTATGTTTCAGATAACGGGTCTGAAAAGTTTAGGTAGGGTAGGCATACCTTAAAAAAATGTATAATTTCATGCATTTTGAAAGTCATTTCGCCTTTCAAAATGCATAAAATTATATATTTTTCCAGAAAACTTGAAAAAAAAATAGTAAGTTTTCACCAGTAAATATAGGTAGAGTCGGGTTACCTTAAACACAGGTATTTTTTTATTTGGCCTAAATGTGTTATTTTCCAGTTGTGTGTTTGGCTTTCTGAAGATAGAAAAAGAAGAGACCATTAAAGCACTCCTTGAAAAGGTATTTATAGTGACCTCTTTGTCTGCCAGGAGGGCCTCCAGGATGGGGCAAACCTATTAGGCCAGATTTTTTTTATTAGTTGATTTACGGGAATTTTTTTTCAGACTTAAGGTCGGGGGGACGAAAAAAATAAAATAAAAAAGCTCTGAAAATGACCAGTTAACTGGTCATTTTCAGAGCTTTTTTTTTATTATTATTGTTTTAATATCTCCAGAAAAAAACAGTTAAACTAGTGAGGTAAACTTTAATCTTTATATATTTCATCATTTTCCTAAAAATCTGGACAGGACAGTCACTTTTAACAGTGTCACTCTTAAAAATGCACAGACAGAACCTCAAAAAAATTTTTTTTTTCAACCAAACAAATAATATTTAGAGTCGGTGGATAAAATAAAAAAAATTTTTTAGAAAATAAATTTTATTTTTTTCCTACTTTCCGGAAAATTACAGTAGGTTGGTTTGTAAATCAACTAATAAAAAAAATCTGGCCTTAGTAATTTTTGGCCATATTTTATATGGATTAGCGATTTGATAGCCCCGAAAAATAACATCTAGTGATTTTTTTTGTCTACATCACAGGTTTAGATAAACACATATTTTGAGCATAAAATTGTAAATATTTGCTTACCCATCAATTTAAACATGTTTGTTGGGTGCTCAAAAGAACCATCTCATTGAGAGGGTTCTTTTGAGTACCCACAACATATGTTTTGGTTGAGAAATAAGAAATTTAATTTTTGGTACGCACTCTTAACTAAAGTCCTGTCTTGTGTGTTTTACGACTGATTTCACATCACAATTAGATAATATACGCGAGGCCAAAAAGTGATGTCAGGGGTTTGAATTTGACACAAAAACGCCTTTTGCATTATTTCTGACAAAGGCTTTTTGAAAAAGCTTCAATCCTAACAATTATCAAAAAACCTTGTTTCCCTACAGGACGGTAAAAAAAAATTGCATCACTCACAAGTCATTTGTAGGAATCCTACAATTTCATCGTCGAAAATATCATGTAATTCACATTTGATAATTATAGTTTACTCCGCCCCTTCCTGTGCTTCACAACCAATTTGTTTGCACAGAAATTTGAATTTTTGGCAAACTTAATCACATATTTTGTCAATATGTGTAGTATCTATTAAGTAAAATCATAAATTTAATCGGTGAAGTCGTCAATGCGGCTATTTTCAATGGTAGGGGAGGAGAAAACTATAAGTAGGTCATAGATCATATATTACAATTATAAAGAAATTAAGTGGTTCACTCGCTGCGCTCATTCCCACTTAATTCCTTTACAATTGTAATATATGATCTTTAACCTATACGTATTGAATTCACTGCTAAGTATTTAAACTCTTTCCTTGCTAGTGGTGACTTTATTCGATAGCTGATAACCTTAGCAAACAGTTTGGAAAGAATGTTGGTCCTGATCTAGATCCAAACTGCTTGACACTCTTGTAGTGTTCCTGAAAGAATTTTTTTGAAAAAGTCAGCAGATGGCAACAAAAGCATGAAAAATTACCCAGCATGCAAAGTCAAGTCACAATTATTAAGTTCTGCTAATACAACCAGGCAATGACCAATTTAGCATTTTATTCTAATGAAACATCTAAAAGTAAATGAGTATGATCAGAAAATACCACAATCACACACTGCAGACCAACCCGCGTCACCGTGAGGAAGAGTCGCAGAACATTGAAAGTAACAAGACATCTGTAAGACAATAAAAGCAAAGCAACCAGCTCTCTCTTCCTCTTCAAGATGATTGCGAAACTAGAAAGGGCACAAAGTTATGTATAACAAAACAAAGACAAACACAGAATCCTCACAAACAATGGGAAGTACATTAAACAATAGATCAACAACAACAGAAATGCCGCCTTAGAATGGACAGCAGCCTAAGCCACTGGGGGCATCTGATCAGCTGTCAATAATATAAAAAAAATTTGCTGTCTATTTAGACTCTATTATTGTCATCCAGGTGCATGCCAAACGTCACAAAAACTTGTTCATTTCCACATGCTCATTACACTGAAAAATAAAAAAAAGTATTTGAGAAATTTGTGGAAAAAAAAGGTTTACGGTGAAAAACACTCATTTATTGAATGAACATTATGTTGTTCATGAGACAATTGCAATGTGTACCAACAACATATCTGACTGAAAACAAAGAAACCTGTTTTGAAATATACACTTATCAAGAATCATGTCCATTAGGTTTGCCTCTTTAAAACATCTCAATCTGCCTATCAGTATTAAAATACCTGTCACTATTTAGCAAATTGTTAATATTTACATTACCACTATATCACCAAATTTGATTTCATGAACTATGCTTTTACTAAGCTGGTAGTTGCATGGTTGTAAGTGATAACAATAATCGAACATACAAATAATTTACAGTAAACTTTATGTTTTCTGCGTTATTCATTTTAGGGTGTCCAGTACTATGAGTCTTTAATAACAGCGTCAGCTAAGGAGGGTGGTAGCGAGAAAAACGACCTTGACCCCAACCTGTACTGTCGGCTTGGTCATCTGCTTCTTCTGCTGAACCATTTTGGAAAAGGTAAAAACAGAAAACTCTTTATTACTTTAATTCAACATTCATAACTAAAGCCAGGCCCTTACTACTGTCCTTCACGTTTACGCTCAAAAATTTTGCTTATCTAAACCAAACGATAGCCATCTTGTTTATCACTTGCTAATGAAGCTTGGAAGTCTGCATAGTAAAATGTAGAACCAGATCAGATTTTTACATATGGAGTAGTCTGATCGAGGTCTACAGTCCCCCCAGATAAAAGTGTGTAACTGAATATTATTATTTTTTATTTCTCAACCAAAACATGTGTTGTGGCTACTCAAAAGAACCGTCTCAATGAGACGGTTCCTAAGAGCATCCAAACGCATGTTTAAACTGATGGATAAGTAAATAATGGGGATTTTAAGCTGAAAAAATTTGCTTAACTGGCCCTATGGGTCTACTATACTGTTTTATGCAAATTTAAATTAAAATTGTTCAAGCAAAAAATGTCTACAGAGGACAGTGTTAATATTTGTTGGCACTTTAACTCTTTAATGCTGTCAAATTGTGCATGCTTTTTTGTTTTCTGTTAATTACATAATATGGTTCTTGGGATCTACAATCAGCAACAACTGTATAATATTGTTATACCCATGTATGAAAAGTTTTCACATTTACCGATTTCTGATATAATACTGAGCTGCTGAATTGTTTGGGCCAGAATGTTTTAAATGTTTTACTGGATTATTTTTTTTCAGATTTAGGGTCCGGTGGGGGGGGGGGGGGGGGCAGATGACCAGTCAGAGCTTTTTTTTTAAATATCTCTAGAACAAACCGTAAAACTAGTAAAGTCAATCAACAGTCTGTATTAAATCTTTAAATATTTCATAATTTCCCAAAAATTCTGGATAGGACATTCACTTTTAACAGTGTCACTCTCAAAAATACACAGACAGAGCCTCAAAAATAATGATTTCTTTCAACGAAACAAATCATATTTAGAGTCGGCAGATAATACCCCCATTTCACCAAGGATTATTTTGGTCCCGATAGTACCCAATCCATATTTTTGGTTGATCAGCCGCATATCTGTGAAACAAGCAGGAACTTGTGGACAATCCCGGGCAATCACCTGGGAAGATCTGGAAAGGTCTGGCGCAAACGCGGCAGTCCTACGAGAGTCGGTAACCGAAAAAGTGATCGGCTACTTTTTTTAAACATGTTCAAAAACAGTAGCCGATCAAAACCTGTGGGCCGCTGGTCGTCTTGGATGTCTACGGGTTCTCTGAAGGTCGCCTTGTCTCACCTGCCCTCTGGAGCTTTCGTGTACCCTCTGGAGCTCTCTTCTACCCTCAGGAGCTTTCGTATACCCTCTGCAGCTCTCTGCCAAGGATCGTGCGAAGGGTGTCACAAAGCATCGATAGTTACTAAATACAACAGCAAGATATGGTTCTTTATTTAATCAAAATCACCATGAATTATAATAGATTTAAAAAATTATTACCAATACCAGAGAAATATGAAGCAATATAATTTTAAAAAATGGACATTTTTCTGAAAAAGGGTACTGAAACGAAACACAATTGAAAGCCCTTTAAAGACTCGCAAGTTTACTTCTTTTTTGAAAATTTTCTTTTGGCCTCCTACTCAGCATATTTCCTAATATAATACCATTTTACTGTGCTCTAAGAGCAAAAACAAGTCCCAGCACAGATTATTGGTACATGGCTTTCCCTAGCTGGCAAAAAAGTGGACTTGATTCGTTAATATAGTCGGGACTCAATCGGGTAAAAAAAAGCTGGGCAATAGTATGCGATTCAGGGCGACCATCGGGCAGATCAAAAGATTGATCGATCGGGGACAATCTGGTCCAGATCGGGCCGATTGGAAAAAACAATCCTTGGTGAAATGGTGGTTTAAAATAAAAAAAATAATTTTAGATTTTTTTTCTACTCTCCGGAAAATTACAGTAGTAGGATTCCTAAATCAACTAATAAAAAAAATCTGGTCTTGTTAGTATTGTATAATCTTCTGGTATTGTGAATATTACTAGCCAAGAGCCTTAATGTGTGGTATGCAGTGTCACATTTTTTGGATACCGGTAAACAGATACCTTGGCAAACAGTGAAGACCCAGATGAAATCCCGCATAAGGCGGCATTTCATCAGGGTCTACACTGTTTGCTAAGACCAATGCAATCTTCAGGGACAGAAATACCAGGGGCGGATCCAGGACTTCTTGATAGGGGTTCAAATTTACAAAGGGGGGGTTGATTTGTTGATTGTACTTGATTATTTGCTATTTTTTCCTGAATTTTCTGAAAATTCTCCATAAAAACAGAATAGTTTTGTCTCAAAGGGGGCCCCTTTTGAACGAACCCCTTGAACCCCCTCTGGATCCGCCACTGAACATATCATAGAAACTTTGACTGGCAACCCCTTAAATACATAATGGACTATTCCATACTTATGGTATGAATATGTATGGGATAAACCATCAGAATAAAAAAGGGGTAAACTTGTTTTATTTTTATGTTTCAGCACTGTCTGCCTATCAGAAGTTTTTTCAGCTTCAGACAGATCACTGGAAGGTTAGTATAGCCATAGGTCAACCTTTTTTAGCTTTAAATTGTGAATATTTTCTTATCCATGAATTTTAACCGACCATCTCCATTTGAACATAGCTGTTGACTGGAATGTAAAAGTAAGAAAGGCAGCAAAACCTCAAACCAAATAAAAATTTCCTTGTAAATCTGCAGTGGCAGGTTCAACCCCCGGCTTCTCCTGTCTGTCGGATGAGTCTAGACTTTCAGCTGTGGCCCTATCTCCATATATGGCCTAAGCTGTTGATGGGACATTAAACACCAACAATTAAATCAATATCCTCACCAGTGTCACTGTGTTGTGAGCAAGATGCACTAATCTTTGCTTGGTAATGGTTCAACCCAGGAAGACCTGTGACATAATTGGAAAATTGTTGACTTGGATGTAAAGAATCGGATAAAACAAAACAAACAAAACAATTGTGTATTCTGCCAACATTGACCCCAGACTGATTAATCTTTGCCAAAATATTTGTGTGTTTTCGTGAAGTACTCTGACCTTTGTCAGGCTTTTACCAGGAATATGAAGATAATGTCAATTTATTATTGCAAACGGTTTGTTTGTTTGATTCATTATGTCCCATAAACAATCTTTCAGTTATGTAGGGAAGGGTCTTCCTGGGTTGAACCATCACTAAACTAGGATTAATGTGTCTTGCTCAAGGACACAACGCAGTGACCCCGGTGAGGCTTGAACCCGCGGCCCCTCGGTCTTGAGTCAAGCACTCTACCACTGAGCCACTGCGCTCCCTAAATGCAAATGGTCTGATAGCCTAGTGGTTAGTTGACAACTTGCAGATCATGCCTACCTGGATCTAACTTGGGAAAAAAAACTTTTTATGAATAATTATCAAATTGCTTTTACTTCATCTCGTGGTGAGCTTTACATCTTTCATTTGTATTAGCCGCTTTTGTAATCATTATTCCCTAAGTTTCCTCACTCTTTCCTTGTCAGCAGCGACTTTTGATGTCTGATGATAGCATTTGCAAACGGTTTGGACCCATATCAGTACCGACAGAACCTCGGTCCTGATCTGGAAACAGACGGTTTGACACTCTGATAGTGTTCCTGAAAGAGGTTTTGAGAAAGTTAATTTTGAAAAAAAGTCAGATGACAACAAAAGAATTAAAAGCAAAGAGTTATTTGCATGCAGGCATATTGAAATTATTCACGTTTCTAAGTGTGTATTTGTTGAATAAATGTAAGCCAGATTCAAATTAATATATCCATGTGTGCACAAAATCAAGAAAAAAAGACGAACAAACTAAAAAAATTAGAAAAAAAAGAATGAAAAATAAGAACAAAATACTGAAATGCTACTGGACCCAAACCTGCGTCTTTTTGAGTGCTAAGGACAGCCTATTATCCATTAGGCTATCGTGGAATTGTTTTTTTTTTTCATTCAGAAAAGTAATTGTACCACAATCTATAGCGCACTTTTTGCGAAGATGCGAAAGGTCATTGAATATTCATATGTCTCCGGTCAATGTATAAGGTTAAGTCACTGTTGATGTTTTCTTACAAATAACATTTGAGAGTTACTTCCCTTAATCTCTGTTTTTTTTCTTTTTCAGAATTCTCCATTTTTGTATGGACTGGGGATGGTATATTTTCACTTCAATTCCTACCAGTTGTAAGTAGACCTGTGTGTTCATTTCAGGTTCAATAAACAGGCCTCTAGGTTATAAAACTTTTTTTCATGCTCAACTCAACTGAGCACGAAATTTCAACGGCTAATAAAAGCTAAAATACCAACAAATAAAGAAGTGTCTTGCTTTAAGTCTCTCATATGTCGTATTCATCATGCTAATAAATGTTAAAATGCCAACAATTGTAACATTTATGAACAGGATAAATTTCGTGCTCAGCTGAGTCGAGTATGAAAAAAGTTTTATAACCTCTGGCCAGGTCCGCGCCCAAGATTTTGGAACTTAGCCTAAGCAGCCAAAGCTTGGGCTATTTGTAGAGGTGGGAGGTATTTTATATTGGTGTATACAGGTATGAAACTGCAGCCACAACAACCACAGTATTTTCTCCAGGCCAGCACAGCCATTAACACGTCCGACTGCATATCCAGGGGTCGCAAGTTTGATCCTGGCTCTTTCACAGAGATTGACTATGAAAATAATTTCTATGGCCTTCTCCTCCCTTCCGTTGATTCAAGAAGGGATGTTGTCAGTTACAAGCGAAAGTATGTGCTCAAAGTACTGGGTAACCGCTTAGTGAAGCTTGTCCAGGAAAAAAGTGTGGTTGGGTGAACTGACCATCCGGACATGACCATAGCTGTTGACTGGGACGTTAAGCATCAAACGAAACCAAACCAAAACAACCACAGTACTTTTTGGCTGTTCCGATGCACTTTCAGTTACCAAGGAATTTACTGAAATTCATGAGTGGAAAATTTATTTTAAAATATTTCTATTAAGATTTTAACGACAAACGAAACATAAAACCACAGTGGCTATGTCCTGTTACATGGGTAAATGTTACATGAGTGCTCATGTTTTATTGAATTTATAAAATGAGTTTGGGAAAAAGTGATAAAATGTGAGGCTTGCCGAGCAATTTATCACTTTTTTGCAACGAGTTTAATAAATTTAATAATACAAGAGCATGAATGTTAGATTCTATTTATCACATGACCTCAAGATTTCTTTGAAATCTCATTTCTGGCGTAAAAAAGTTATAATTTTGTCTTTATATGCGCAAGGTTGTTATGGACGTCATAGTGTTTCCAGTAAATCTATAAACCACTAGTGGTTTATCGATTTTATGGCATGGCGTTACTCCCAGACGCAACGTCATATGATAAAAGTTAAAAGCCTTGATAACCAAAATGCTGATCTGGGTCTTGCCTATCTGTCTGAACATTTTGGGGTAAAAATCCTAGCTAGCGGTGCAGACCCAGATCAGACTACTCAGAAGTAGAACCATTGAGGCCTTTACTGTTTTCTATTCTGATCACCCTATTGATGACAGACTGTACAGTGAATTTCACGTAGGACCTGATAGGTAGGAGATGGTAGCTTTCTTCTGCTACCCTGGTGACATGCTTTCCGCTGCTGGAGGCTGTGAACCGCACTGGTAATTATTATATAATCTATAAATAAACATCTTTTGATTGGCCCAGATGCATATCCACTCGAGTCAATAAAACTACATATTGCATGTTTTGCTGGACGTGACGTTGCAAAGCACACGGCACGAGGTAATATTGACTGTCTTACGGAAAGGGACGTCAGAACGTCAAGTAATTTCGCGTGGTCCATCAGTAACGTCAATGTTTTAATGGTCTAAAATGGCAGGAAATGCATAACATACATTTATTATATAATAAAACAATTGTTGACTTATGTTTCGGTAGACATGGAGTGTAATTGAACAGTAAACTTTACTGTTCAATAACACTCCATGTCTACCTCAACATAAGTCAATAATAGTATAATGTAAGAGCACAGGCTAAAGCATGAATTCAATCACGAATTGCATGGCAGAGCCATAATCTGTAGTGCTACCACCCATCTGTGCACCCAGTGTCATCACAAAAAAAATAAATGCTAGCTGATGAAGAAATCATAAAGTCAACAGGTATAGATTTTGTTTACTTTTTCCGCCATTTTCCGCCAACTCCAGTGCGGAATTTAGCCTGCACCAGTACTTCTGTTTTTACCAGTGTGTGAACTGGCGGTCACTTAACTAGTCAAGGGGTCACTACTCTTGTGAAAACCACCTGGAAGAAGTTAGGGAGTTATCACATCCCGCCATTGCTTACAAAACCAAGTGGCCATGATAGGCCAACTGATCAGAATCCACATAATGATTATGAATCTATTTTAATGATCAAACTGTATGCTGAATTTACAGCAAATCAAAAGTTGACAGTGTGTAAATACCCAATAAAGTACAGTAAAACCTTTGCAAAACGGCCACTCTCAAAAAGACCGAAAAGACCAATAATCGCTTAATGCAGGTAAAAAAAATGCAGAATGTGGGGAGCATTCTGCAATACCTTCGACCTTCATTAAGCTACCATTTGTCATTAAGATCTTTGTTTTGTCTATTTTTGAGTGGCCGTTTTACATTGGTTTTACTGTACTTAGGTCTTGTACTGGAGCACGTGAATTTACTAGGTCAGAGTAGGTCTGATACGCTATATTTGTTATTCTGAAGGTGCTAGACTTAATTAAAGGTTGATGTCAATGAGGGCGTATAGTTGGAAAATGATATCAGCGTGACCTGTGATTTCCAACTATGTGACTTTTTGATGTGTAGACTCAGATGAGCCTGTGCAGCCTTAAAGCTTAGAAACTCCAAATGATGTTCCATCAGTACAGTACAGGTATCGCAATGTTACTATCAAATGCGACCTAGCGAGTTGATTCGCGATGAAATCGCGATG
Organism: Loripinus fragilis; assembly: GCA_964019695.1. Taxonomy (NCBI): domain Eukaryota; kingdom Metazoa; phylum Mollusca; class Bivalvia; order Lucinida; family Lucinidae; genus Loripinus; species Loripinus fragilis. Next base: position 60,058,857 of record OZ026524.1, on the reverse strand, counting down.
GTCACGTGACATTTTGTCGGGGGTTTAGCGAGGGGATAGCGCGGACTCGTCGAGTGATCAGCGCGGGCACGTCGTGGGGTAGCACCCGCGACGCGTCGCGAGATAGCGTGTGTCGCAACGCAGGGCAAGTTTATCTGAATGGCTCTGTCGCGGAAAAGGTTAAAAGTTCACGCCTCACTGATGAGCTACTTTGAAGTGTGTACGTACATGTACATTAACCGTGTGTACAAAAAAACGAGCAACGAAATAAAATTGCACTGGATGTATTTGGTTGTTTTAGTTGCTTTCTTCTCCTTAACTTTCCCCTTAATATCTATTTATGTTTTTCGATTGAATCGCTTAAGGTACTAAATGAAGAATGGATTACAAAGAAATTGGTGTTGAATTGATTAAATTTCACAAGAAATAACAAATTTTGAAAAAAACGGTTATGATAAAACCAGCCTGCTGAGTTACTTATGCTCGCCCATAGCAAGTCTAGATATGACCCTTTCACTTAAATCGAAAACAATTGCGCTCAGACTGCGTGGATGTAAATAAAAGTATTTATCTTACCTTCAAGCAATTAACTAATAGTCCATTTATAAAAGCCTAATCACTTAAAATTAATCTTCTAACGCATAAATTGTATTTTTTTCATACCATCTGATAGCCCCCCCCACCCCTCCCCCAGTGAACTCCTTGTAGACACGAGCTCACAAATAATGGGCTCTTTTGCAAATGTGCTGCTGCGCCAGCGTGTATAAAATATGATTGTCTACGTGACGAAGCGCACATAGCGCACTGGTCATTCGCGGATCCAGAAAGTTTTGCAAGTCTGACAACGTTTTTTAGTTGATGACAGGAGAGGATCTAAATACCATCATTGGCGTAGCACTCATTACACAATCAACGCACGTGCATAATAAAAAATATTAACACTCAAGGGAGTTCACCTAATGTGGTAAAAATGATTTTCCATACCCAAGGAACTGCTCTTTAATTGTAGAGAATCATTGCTTGTTACAGTAGTCGCAATTTGACGTGCGCTACGCCATTGACCATTGAAGCGTGCCATCATCGAATGCTGACTTGGTAAATTTGTGATGTTTCTGGGGATCCAGTATTGCTGATAGAAACCCTATATTTTGTGATTTTTCAAGGGGTCCGGATATCCCCCACTCTGAATCTGCGCATGCTGGTGATTACATAATTGGGTATACGTTTTAAAATACGTACGTCAATAAAAAATAAGGCGAACTGATCGAGTGCATATGCCTCGCCTAGCCTGTGCTACTCAGCATGAAACATAAGTACATGACATGCAATCGTAAGTGAGTTTCTAATTGCATGTGCGAGCAACAAAAGCTCAGGCGAGTCTGTGCAAATGCGCAGTCTCGTTAGAGCCTTAGCTCCTCACATTCAAAACATAACTATAAGAAGGTGGACGGTGTGTTTATTGTATGTGCGAGCAACGAATGCGCAGTCTCGTCAGAACATTTAGTAGACAATGGTGTTTTTATTGATTGTGCGAAGCGAGCGCTGGAGCAATCTAAATAGGCCGACCTTAAATAAAATGTTGGTTTGACGTGCTCCTACCTACCCACCCATAACAGACCCTATCCCAAAAAAATTATTGCCTTTCTGAGAATCTTTATTTTATTTTTTTATTTTTCTCTAATTCTGTTAACAAACTCTTCTTTAAAATCATTAAAAGCCGTTTTTTAATTCATAGATTGTTATTATATATGCATTCTTATAGTGAGACTTATAAATTCAGTTATTATCGTTCATATCTTCGTTTCATTGAAAGGCCGAATTCGCTAGATATGTCCGAAGATAAAAAAAAATGAATGCGAACCCTAAAAATGGGAGTATCTTACCTTATACAGCATCCATTAGTTCATGTGTTTTGGGCGCTCAAAAGAACGCTCTCATCGAGACGGTTCTTTTGAGTACCCAAAATACATGCTTTGGACTAGAAACAAAAAACGTGAGAAAACTTATCTTCGAAGTTCACAAAACGAGTCAGTTCAGCTACAGTGACTAGCGAAATCTTAACATTTTCAAAACATCCCCCTTTTTGGAGTTGTGCGCCAACATTTTTATATCCGCCAAAACTCTATATCCGTACAATTGCGCAGCTCATCTGAGCCTTATCTGTTGCAATTGTGTTATATTATGCGTTGTCCGACGTGGGGAGAGGGGTTTGCGCGGATCCGTGATGGGGGGGGGGGGGGTCCAGACCACACTGGAAAGAAAATCACGAGTCCTATAGATTTCCGTTGGAATTAGCAATTGCCCCCCTCCTCCTGGTAGTATTGGACATCTCCTGGAAAATATTGGACCCCGCCCCCTGTAACCTTAGAAACAGTAGTTCTCTTGTAGTACACCATTTGAACCCATCTGAAAACTATGAGTTGGACTAAAATACATATAAAAATGTCAGAACCTTTTTGTCAGTTTGACCTTGACCCCCCCCCCCCCTCCCCACCCCGACGATAATTCCAGGATCAACGGTTGTGCGTCATTTCGTTGCCTAATGTGATAGATGTTGGTGTCTTACCTGGAAATGCTTTTTTTTTAATTACTAATTAAATCCGTAATTTCGATTCACTAACGTTTTCACTAATTTTCCAATTTGACGATCATATACAACGACCAAATTGTGTGTACCCTCCAACACCGGATAGGCGGCAATCGAAAACGTTCTTAACAATTGACCAACGCCATAGGCGGATACAGATCGAGGGACGACATGGGGTCTGGACCCCGCCCCTCCCCCCCCCCTTGATAGGGTCCGGATCCCTGAAAAATCAAAAAGCTACAAATGTACGAAGCCAGCATTCAATGTTGGTTCTACATCGGCCCGATGGTGGCCCGCTTATTGTCTCTTCTCCCCTCATCAACTAAAAAAATAGTTGTCAAAGTTGGACCCCCTCTGACTCCGCGCATGAGCACCTATCAACAATCGTTAGAAACAGTGTTTTCGATTGCCATTTGTCGCCATTCTAGCGACAAATTGCAATCTAACTCTCTGTTGCTAACGATTTTATCTACGTTCGTGGATCGTATTAACGTTTTAGATTGCCGCCTATCCGATGAGCCTCCGAGTTCCTCTTGTTGAGTATGCTCGATAGAATCGCCTTGGAGAGGCTTTACTTATGAGTGCCCACAACATGCAGAAATAAGTTTGGCATGACCTTAGATGTCAAAAGTTGAAATATTCTTTGTCGGCTTCAAACTTCAAAGCCGAAATCGCCCTTGTGTATAAAATGACATACGTGACAAAATACAGTGATTGAATAACGGACAGTGTCGTCTGCTGATTTTAGAACTTCCACAAAAGTTACAAACAGCTTGGATCCATGGTCATGCGCGGATCCAGAGGGGTCCAACTTTGACAACGTTTTTTATTTGTTTTTTTTGTTTGTTTGTTTTTAGTTTGAGGGGAGGAAGGATTCAAATACCATTATTAGCGGGCCATTAAAGGCCCGCCAGCGAAACGCCATTTAAATGGCGTTTCGCTAGCGGGCCGTTGATGGCCCAACATTGAATGTTGGCTTTGTAGCTTTGTGATTTTAAGGGGATCCGTAAGTGAGCACTTTTAAGGGGCCAGTATTGCTAAGGAACCCTATATTTTTGTAATTTTCCAGGGGGGTCCGGATCCCCTGCCCCCCCCCCCCCCCCCTCTGGATCCACGCATGTTGGTGGTATTCGTTACTAGAATCGCATTGGATGTGCCATTCTAACTTGTTCTCAAACTAGTGTAGGTATGTAAGAAAAGGAAAATTATGGTTTAAATATCGTCACATGTGCTGCTACATGTACCTATTGCTAGCTAGGATAATTTTGCACGTTTTTTTTGTGGCCTGTCGAATCTTTGTAAATTTACTTAAAGAACTCCCGACAGGCCTGATCTGGATTCAGTGGGTTTGCTACAATCTATAAGGTTATCAGCTGGCATCACTGGCTTAATGAGTGCATTTAGCTTGCATCAGGTGTCAATTTGTCTAATGAGACATGTAACTAATCATGGATATTTTAAAGTGGAATAATTAGTAAATAATTTCACGGTAAGGAGATTTCTTCAATTGTTTTTATGTCGAAGGAGACTATTAAAGTGAGTTCGTCCATCTGTCCGTAGACGCAATGAGGGAGGTATTTTGTGAGCGCAACTCCTCACAGTTTTAGTTCGATCGTTTTGAAATTTTGTAGGTGTTTTGTTCATGGTCTAAAGATGAGCATGGGGTTTGGACATTATTTTTCACTTTTTTCAACTTGTGAACTTCGTCACTAGATACAATGAGAAGTTACTTTGTGAGCGCAACACCTACAATTCGATTCCGATCTTTCGGGACTTTGCAGATGTTTTTGTTCATGCTCTGAAGATGTGCATGTGGTTTGGGCATTATCATCAAAATATTTTTTTTATCATATTTTGTACAGTTACTGGCTAGTATCATGAAAGTTTCAATGTTGCAGGTGTATTAAGCTATTATAATTTCCAGAGAGTGAATATCAATGACGCTGATCAGATGCGCAGGCTGGTCTGTGCCTTTGTTGTTCGCATGCAACAAAACCAGGTTTTCTCGCATCGAGCCCCATATTTTGAATACATCTTTGGTCTCTGGTTTTCATGCCTTCCTAAATGTACTTTTATTTCATACACAAGTAGAAAAGGCCCCGGCTAGACTGCACATATGCACACACTCGTCTGCGCTGCCGCTGCTCGCATATGCAATAAAGACCAACGTCAATTGCGTGTCTAAGTCTATTAAATGTACTGAGTAGCTATATGGCTCTCTGTCCAGCCTGCGCAAATCCGCAGACGTCTGAGCTTTTGCAGAAAAAAACGACGTCGACTTTGTGTCTGCGTCTTCTAAATGTTTAGAATGTAGCGAGACCGCAGACTCGTTTGAGTTTTTGTTGCTCGCACATGCAATAAAGACCAACGTTGGTTGCGCGTCAACGTCTTCTAAATGTACTTATGTTTTGAATGCGAATAGCAAAGGCCCTGGCGAGACTGCGCATTTGCGCAAATGCGCAGAGGCGTCTGAGCTTTTGTTGCTCGCATATGCAATAAAAGCCAACATCGATTGCGTGTCTACGTGTACGGAATGAATGTGAGTTGCAAGGGGCTTTTAATAGGGCTCTGGCGAGACTGCTTGTTCAGCTTTGGTTCTATTTTTTGTACTGGCCTCGCTCTTGCTTGAGCATTACGCCAGGGAGCATGGTTGCTGGCATATGCAATATTAAAAACAACAGCGAACGCGGTCAGTCTACGCATGCAAGTAGAAAAGGCTCTTGCGAGATTGCGCAAATGCCTGTGCAGTAAAACCAAGATTTGCCTACTAGTGTCGTCTATTGATAACTTTTGCAAACAGATTGGAACCAGACCAGGCCGGACAAAAGGTCGGGCCTGAGCTGTACCCAAACTGTTTGACACTCTGATGTTAAACCTTATAGAATTTTTCGAAAAAGTTAATTTTGAAAAATTAATCAGCATGCGATAAAAAGGCGCTCTCAGCTGAGCTAAAATGGGTTTGTGAAGTTTTTAAGTCTTGACTTAATTACTGAGTAAATTTTGCGCTTCAAATATTTAGTGGAAACAGAGGCTGCAAACTGGATCTCGGACACAATGTTTTGAGCTAATCCATCAATTTTTTATGGGTTCAAACCTAAAGCTTTCCTCTTCTTAACAAAGCATATAGTCTTATAATCTGATCATACGAGATGTCTCGCTGTTTCAATTTTGGCTGACTGTAATATCTGACTTTCTCTTTAACTAGAAGTCGAAGTCAGCATGCAGCCTGCGAAGGGACTGCGCATTCTCGCAGGTGTTGAGCGAGCGAAAGTGAGTTCTTATTTTGGGAGGGTATAAAGTGCGAACCGCCAAATCTTTTTATACATGTAGAAAAAACACAACGTAAATGTATGCTGCGTAATATGTACCATAGCTCCAGATAAGGATTGGAGGCAATTGGGTATTTACCCACCTCTTTTTGGCTTAATTGGGTATTTCAATTTTTAAATTGGGTATTTCAAGTTTTTGTATTGGGTATCCATCTGAAAGCAAATAAGAAATGAAAACGGGCCTTGTTTCTCTTGATTTTTTTGTTTACTTTCGGTTTCACTTTCAGAAAGCACACTGGCAATATAAGTATATCTGAGATCGCTATTTCATACTTATTTCGAAAAACCAACGTATCTATCAAGTCATCTTTGATTCTTCGAACCACCAATGCGGTATTAGGGTTAGTAACGATATGATATTATTCAATTGCTCTGGGGCTTATTTGCCCTCGTTACGCCATTGTTACTGTAAAGCGAGACGAATGTCGTAATCATGTAAATAATGGGTATAGCTAAACAGCGCCAAGAATGTTCCTGGACTGGTTTACAATTTAATAAACTAGATTCGGCGCCACGTCGTTTATAAATTTGTACTCAACAACAGCTTGAGATGCGAAAAACGACAATCGGAAACTGAATACTTTAGCGTCATACGCTACGAAAAAGTTCGGAAATGCGTATCAAGGATTTTTATTGCGTTTTTGTACGCACAGAAATTAATTTAATTGCGTTTTCATGTTCACGAAATTGCGTAAATACGCAATACGCAGCCTTATCTGGAGCTATGAATGTACATGTGAAGGTAAATAAGGTAATCGTACGTTTCTTTACCAAAGCACAGCAGAAAACCAGAATGGACCGTTACAGACCATTAAAAATCTACCAACAAACTTACTAAAGACAACGTTCGTTTTCATTGTAACAACAAAATAACTGAAAACGTGATGTTTCATTATTTTTCATGGATAGACGTTTTGTCAAAATTTGTCGATAATAGCGTCAGTGCAGACCTTGGCGAGATACAATGACAGAGCATGCATATTTTGTTTTGATAAACTTGTGCATTTTGTCACGTAGACAATGTATACATGATATGTGCTTTTGTTGGTCAGTCAAATAGGGCTACACTGTAATTATGGTAAGCGCAATTTCATAACACGTTGTGTGTACCCGTTAGAATCATCTTACCAAGGTGATTCTAATGAGAACTTGCAACATGATTTCGCAGAATATATTTCATTTGAAAAAAAGTAGAAATATGTTATCATCAAATGCGAAATCTAGCGTGATTATTTGGACTGGAAAAATAAAATTTTGGGAAAAAAATAATTGTTGATTCATTTGTAAGTCATGTCATGGTAAGATTATTTGTAATTGTTGTTCACTATTTCACCGTCACAGCCCAGTTTTGTTTTTGATAACATGTGCATTTTGACACGTACACAATGTACACGAGAGCTGAACCTTCATCATATGGTCATCAGGTCTTTAGCATTTATTTCAGAACACATTGAAAATTTATGCATGTTGATGTTATTCTTTAGAAAAAAATAATTGAATGTGCTGAAAAATCAAGACACATGAAAGTGTGAACGACTATTTACGCTTGGACTACAGATTGGTGAGAAATGTTGATGTCAGAGGTGTTAATAACAAATAAGATAATTGTGGATCAACAATGGATTTATTTCATGGTAAGAAGAATACTTAATAATCTTCAATTGCTGTTTTAACAAGCCTGACAATATTTTTTTTTAATAGCGCCTGTACACTCATCATTCTGACTGAATAGTGATTTATTTCTACACACAGGTAATCGTGCGTGACCGCGATCAATGACTGAGGGAGGCCACGTCGTACCTGCACGTCGCGACGCGGGCGCGGACATGAGCGAGATTTCAGCGCGGGAATAGCGAGGCTTTAGCGTGGGAATTGCGAGGGTTTAGCGCGGGATTGGCGTGGGGGTTAATCTTTTTCGCGCTACGCGTCGCATCGCGACAGAACACGTTTGATAGTAACATTGCGATGCCTGTACTGTAGCTTAACAGTCATAGAATATTCAAGCGACTAGTAAAGGGTCTGATCAGACTGCGCATATGCGCAGGCTGGTCTGAGCCTTTGCTGGTTGCACATAGTTGGAAATCTCATGTCATGGCTCATTAATGATTTCAAATGCAGACTGTGTTTCCAACTGCACATAAAACATTAGTATAACACAATGCGGGCAAGGGTACAGCTCATGTTGAGAGATTAATGGAGGCAGCGGTGAGTGACTTGTTAGCTCACCTGAGCAGAAGGCTTATGGGTGAGCTAATAGTATACCAGTCACTCCGTCGTCCGTCCGCCGTATGTCAACATTTTCAAACATCTTCTCCTCTGAAACCACTGGGCCAATTAAACTCAAATTTCATATGGAGACTCCTTAGGACGCGGGAAAGAAAGTTTGTTCAAATGGTCCTGGTCACCTGACCAAGATGGCCGCCAGGCCCATATATGGTAAAAACCCTTCAAAAATCTTCTTCTCCAGAACCAGAAGGCCGATGACCTCGGGACTTGGTATGTAGCATTGGGGTTGTGGGGCCTACCAAGTTTATTCAAATAGTGATCCTAGGTTGACCTTGACCTACTTAACGTCAAGGTCAAGTATGCTTCCTAATGCATTTAAATGGGATTTTTTTTTGAAAAGTTGATTTTTTGAAAACTGTAGAAGCCTTAGTCATTATTCTCACTTTATATGTTTAACCTAATGAGACAATGGCTATAAATAAAGTCCAACGATCAAGGTTGACCTTTGACCCTTTAGCTAAGTGGCTCATATTGGAGTACTATCAATATATTAAAACATAGTTTTCTCACAAACCATTGGCCCAATTGAACTCATTTCATGTGAAGACTCCTTATGATAAGTTAGCCAAAATTTATATGAAATATTTTGGTCACATGACCAAGATGGCCGCCACGCCCATATATGGTAGATACCCTAAAAAATCTTCTCCAGAACCAGAAGGCCGGTGACCTTGGGACTTGGTATGTAGCATTGGGTATGTGGGGCCCACCAAGTTTTTTCAAATGAAGATCCTAAGTTGACCTTGACCTACTTATCGTCAAGGTCAAATTTGCTTCCTAATGCATTTAAATGGGATTTTTTTGTGTGAAAAGTTGATTTTTTGAATACTGTTGAAGCCAAAGTTATTATTCTCACTTGATATGTTAAACCTAATGGGACAGTGGCTATAAATAAGTCTAAAGGTCAAGGTTGACCTTTAACTTTTCAGCTAAGGTCGCTCATATTGGAGTCCCATCAACACATCAAAACATAGTTTCCTCAGAAACCACTTGGCCAATTGAACTCAAATTTCATGTGAAGACTCCTTATGATAAGAACCAGATGGCCAATGACCTTGAGACTTGGTATGTAGCATTGATTATGTGGGGCGTACGAAATTTTTTCAAATGATGATCCTAAGTTGACCTTGACCTACTTAACGTCAAGGTCAAATATGCTTCCTAATGCATTTAAATGGGAAATGTTTTGAAAAGTTGATTTTAAGAATACAGTTGAAGCCAAAGTCATTATTCTCACTTGATATGTTATTGTGTTTCATTATAAGCTGTAGTTGACCTTGACCTATTTTAACATTATTATAAGGAGATCAGGTGAGTGCCTCACGACCTTCAGGTCCTCTAGTTTCTGTCTCTCATTATCTCCTCCCCCTATTTTCTTCCCTTAAAACGATCTAATGTCTCGCTGTGACATTTAATTGGGCAGCAAATGTGGTACTATTCGACCGGTGTTGATGTAAACGTAAATGCGGTGCTCAATGTCTGAATTCGCCTGCCGTTTTTGAGGATCTCTGTAGTCAAACTCCCCATATAGAGGAGGCTCTGCGAATAAAATCTACCTAAAGGCGGCCGCTGGGGAGTTTACTGAAACCAGTCTGAAAATGTACATGCCTAGTTGTAACAGTCAGACATAAACATCCGGTTCTGATGAAATAGATTGACAATCTTAGTGTTACTTTCGTTTAGTCTTTGCTAAAGGATAAGATGCATTTTACATGTCAAGAAATGCACTCAACCGTAAGGGCGAGCTTGGCAGGTATTCTACTCGCCGGAACCAGAAGTTAACTCGCCAATGCGAGCGGGCGTGTGGAATTTTAAACCCCTGCATTTATATATAAGCAATAAAAACACATTCATTAAATTGAAAACAGATATTAAAAAGCTCTGACCCTCTAAATTTGCCGATGACCCCTAAATTTTCAAACAAGGGGTCACCACTGACCCCAAATATTTTCAAGCTTGCAGAACTGCCAAACACAACTAATATTTTAAACTGGAAAGTATTTGTTTTTATAGGCATTTTGCAACACTACTGCACATAAAACCCATTAAATTCCGTTAAAAGTCCATAAAAATGCCATTAATAATCAAATTCCTGTTAAAATCATCCATTACTTTTTGTTTCTTAAAATTAATGGTTTTGTGTGTTCGGTCATTAATATTCATTATAATGGCCATTAATTCAGCGGTAATGACCATTAAAGAGCAAGTAAAATCATTAATTTTTGATTAATTTACACCTTCTGTATTATTAATGACCATTAAAAGAAATAATGGTCCATTAATTTTCGTTTTGTGATGTTTTAATGCCCATGAATTTGCATTCTATAATGGCCATTACAAAAAGTGATGATCATTAAAACCTTTCGTGTCTATTGATGGCATTAAAAAGTAGTAAATTTGCATGTTTGATATTTTAATGGCCATTAAATATATAAATATGCAATTCATTAGCATTAGAAAGCAGTGAAATATCAGGAACCAATATTTATACGAAACAATGTGCCATTATTTAAGTGGTAATGGCCATTAATTTAATTCAAGAGCAAGTATGATCATTAAAATACCATTAATTTTTACCCTTGATATGAAATGATGACCATTAAAACTTAATGGGCCATTATTTTCTGTTTTATGGTGATTTAATGCCCATGAATTTGCAGTATTAATGGCCATTACAAAAACTAATTGCCATGAAAACCCCATTACATGTCTAATAATGGCCATGAAAGATGTGTTCATGAATTTTAAATTACTGAAGTTGGGAGATCAATATTTTCATGGCCATTAATTTTTGGGACTGAACATCTTAACCCATTAATTTTTTAATAATGGCCATCAATAAAAAGATCATCAGAGTATTTGATATTGTCCATTATTTGTACACTCATGTAAAGGTTAGTTTTTAACATTATCATTTTACAGCCTTCAAAACTTGCTGCACATTGCATCCATAGGTATGTTTGTGTAATGAAGAGCTCCACCATTCAGTGCTTGTAAATTAAAATCGCCACATTTCTTGTTTCATGAAGAAATTGCCTGTGTGATTAAACTGAAATTTCAGGAAGACAAAGAAAATTACCTCGAGAAATGCTGTAGGAAAATGAGTTTTAAAGGCAAACTCTATTAATTTCATCGAAAATCATAACTTATCCTGGAGAAATGCTGGAGAAATTTCTCCAGCATTTATCCAGGAAATTTTAAAGCTTATCAAGGAGATTGTGGGCCTTTGTTACCTTTTCAGACACAAACCAATCTGCTCTCCTACCAAGCATAGCTAGAGCCTGGAAACAGGATTTAGCAACTGCAAGAATACATAGGATATAGGAAAATATGCATTTGGGAGCCTCGACCATGCTTTATTGAAATAATGAAATCCGTGATACAGTGAGGGGAGTTTTAATGAGGTACACTGGTAATCAATTGGTAATCAATTTTAAACTTGTAGCACAAACATGTATTCTATGGATCTTGCATTTGTAGAAATTTTGTGCATAATTTAACATTCCAAACAGTTCTATAATTCTAAGTTATGTATGCTACCAAACCCTGCTTGTCCATCAACAACATGTGTATTACTGCTTCTGAGTACAAGCACAATCACCATGGTGCGAGTAGTATGGCGATTGAAATTTTCAGTCAGGCGTCTCATAAATTTAAGCACTACTTGGTTAGCAGGCTTCGACCACCATGCCTATAAGTCTGAACAAAGAAGAGAAGTAATAAAAAGAGTTGGTGTATTTTTGAAGAAAATACAAAATCCAAAGCCATTAATTTAGCCTAAATGATGAGCAGGATTTAATGGCCATTAAAGTTGCATCTAATGGATCTAATCTAATTTCATGCCAATTATTTATCCAAACTATTTATTAATGGCCATTAGTTTTGAATTAATATGGTTTTCTTTATATGTGACTGTGTCCTAAGAAGGATTCAACTTGGTCAATAACATTTACACTCAAAATTCATTTCCATGTAAAAGAATGCAACATTTCTCAATAGAATCAGAAAGAAAAAAAGACTTTATTCTAAACGCTCTTGATGAGGCTTCATTAAGACTGTTGGTGTGCCTAATGTGTAAAGCCATTTGATCATGTCTTAGACTTTACTTATTGGATATATGCTGTATCATTATCATCCCCTTTAACAAATTTCATAACGTTTCAAACTATGTTTTTATGTCACAAAACCGAATATCCAGATGAATTAAGTTTTCAGAAAACAACAACATACCAACAGGTAAATGCTATATGTAACAATGGGATAGAATTTGACAATTATAATTAGAAGTACACAATTTAATGTTTAAAGATGTCTCTAAAATCGTGAAAATACCATACTTTATTTTTACAATTATCTTAATAAAAAATTTTGTTTTACTTTCTGACTGAGAAAAATGATCAAAACATGCAATAATTCTAACAAACACATTTAATGGCCATTAAAATCACTTAAACTAGAGTTGCAAATTAGAGTAGCTCCCCTTGAAAAATCTATTTTTTTCACAAAAGATTAATGTGATATACAAAAATGATTTAAGACTTATATTTTTTCTGAAATATTATATTTATTAATTTATCAGAATTTCTGATATCTATTATTAACATACAGCAAGGTTGTGCCCTAAATTTATCAAAATGTATATGTGTTGCATTCACCAATGGTAATTATATTTTCATCAATATATATACTGAACAGCAAAAGAAACGCATATTTTGCATATTTGGTATAGCGTATAAATTGGGGTTTAAATACTGATCTAATTATATCGAAGGTATCGTTGATGTATTGGACATGTGTATTATCAAATGTATCACAAATGGATGGATCATTAGAATAATGATAATAAAGGGGCATAACTCTGGGCATAATAAAATAACTTATAATAAAGGCGACTTTCGAGATGGTGTATGCCTAAAACCAATGAACGGATTTGAATGTAAATCATTCTGCGTGATAATCATGACATACGGACTACTTATGAAGTTTAAATTTTCCGATATTCTCTACGGAGGACTACTGTGACCCAGTTACAGTATCGAACAATTAAAGGGAAGTGGGTTTAATACAGGCAAGGAAGGGTCCAAACAATTGTTTTAAACGGTTCTATTGGACACTACCTTACTTGACATCAATCAAACTGTTCCAGATATTCTTACATCCTAAGATTCTGGTGGTTTTCAATACCAATGCAAAAAATGCAAAAGATGAAGATTTTCTGATAAGCAGTATAATTTCTACAGCAGCGAATTTTAAAGTTTTATGCTGTTTTCTTATTTGTAACAGTGCGTTCTGGTGACATGCAAAGAAATCGGATTCATATCCTGTGTTTTCCAATGTACGGCGCTGTTTTGCGTTTTTTTGCATTAATTAACAAAAAAATATTTTAACTGTGTAATAACGAATAAAATGGTCTGGAACGAACGCATGAGTACGATCAAACATGTTCATATTATTTAGGGTAAAATTTGATAAGGGTTTCTGATATGAAATGGCTATTTGAAAATATGCATTAACTTGTTAATTGGCCTGTTTATCTCATAAGATGACAGGGGACTTAAACCAAAGTCCAGCAAGATTCTTGCTTGTCTTTCCTGCTTCTAAATGAGAAACAGGAAGCAGCACAAGAAATAGAATCTTGAAAACATTGCAGTGGGCATAAGAGAAGATTAATGACCATTAACATATTTTTATTAGAAATTTGTCATGCTTATCTAATGGCCATTAAATTATGCATTTAATGCCCATTAATATGCTGTTGATTTAAAAGAATGATGCCCATTATTTTCTATCCAATATACAAATGGGTAATTAATGCCCATAAATTTGTAGTTACATTTTCTGTTATAATGGCCATTAAAAATAAAAAGCCATTAATAATGGTTCTAATAATGGCCAAAATTTTCATGGCCATGAAAAATAGACCATATTAATGGGCATTAAAATTAACCAGCAACAATTTTAATGGGAGGTTTTAATGGCCATTAATTTTCACACACTAAAAATAATGCTTAAATGATGCTCATTATTTTTTTCAATTAATGGTTTGAGTTAATGGTATTTTGACAGATTTTCAGTTTTGAAAGTGCATTTTACCATTAAAATTGACCATTAATAGGACCATTTTTAATGGGAAATTTTAATGGGGGCCATTAATGGGATTTTAATTGGAGTTTATGCAGTAGTGCAAGTTTCTAAAGTTCAGGATTTGGGAAATTTTGAAATTTTCACCCATGACAGGGTATTATGGGCATTTTAAAACTTTATTGCATCAATCTGGCTGGAAGCATGCAATCAGGTTAAGAAACAATGAGCCACAACATGAGATTTCCAACAATTTGGTATGTGCGACCAGCAAAGCTCATACCAGCCTGCGCATATGCGCAGTCTGATCAGAGCCTTTGCTAGTCGCTTGAATATTCTACTGACCAAATAGCATTTGGAGTTTTTAAGCTTAAAAAGAGGCTGCACAGGCTTGTCTGACTCTACACATGTCAAAATGCGACATTGTTGGAAATCACATGTCACGGCTCATTAATTATTTTCTTTAGCTTTGAGTCGAATTGGGGATGTACTACAAATTTTAACAAGGGAGCTAATCCATTTGATCTTAACAATGAAATTGAATACATGTACAAGTACATACTATGACTATCAGATAATTATGGATGTAAATCTGTGGCATATTATTATGTATGAAAAAGCTGAGTTTTGCTAGCCAAAAATGGCGTATGCAAAAATAGTTCGGCAGCATGGGTAATCAGCTCAATCAAAATTGATTATAAATCTGATTACCCAAAATTTTATCAGAAAGTAAATTTTTACTATTTCTGTGGCATCTTCCTTTTAATGAGGAGTGCGGTGGCTCATTGGAAGAGTGCTTGAGTCGAGATTGAAGGGTTGCAGGTTCGAGCCTCACCGGAGACACTGCATTGTGGGCTTGAGCAAGACACCTTATGCTCTCCTTAGTACTGGTTCAACACAGGAAGACCTGTCCCGACATGACTGAAATTTTTTTGACCGGGACGTAAAGAATCAAATCCTCCATTCTACATCAAAATGAGATTAAAACCAGCCTGCTCAGCTACAGGTATCTTGACTACGGTACCTAGAAAATTGAAAATTCAATCATAGCAAGTCTAGATTTGATACTTTCCAATAGGGGAATTACAACAGATCGTGCTGATCTGCGCCTATGTCATTTTGCAAACCCCAAAGACAGGTTTTCTGGTGATGAGGCCCATAAGGGAGGCCACCTAATGTGGTAAAAGTGATTTTCCATACCAAAAGGAACTGCTCTTAAGGACATATGCTACTAAATGCTTCCCATGTTGAAATATGATCAATACTTTGCATGCAATTTGTTTTATGCATGGGCTATCCATTTATGAAATAAAACGATATGTCACCGTGCTTATTTTTTCAGAATCTTATATGGAAGTTTTCAGCATTTGACCAATTTTCTAAAAATATAAAATAGTAACCCTAGTGCTAAATATCGAGCTTAAACGGTTGTAATCTTCAGCCAGCTTCTTTCTTTTAACTTAAAATTATTGCCCATGACCTCAAACTTTTTAGAAAATGTGCTAGTTTATTTGTTATCCCTTGCTGTGACAAGATATGCATGATATATTTTTGGCAATTCGTCGAAAATTGGAACTTGTTTTTAGAATAAATCATGTATTAAAAAATCTGATGTTGAAAATCTTAAAAATTTATTTTTAATTCATGGACTATTATAATACCTTTCAGAAAAAGAATAAAAATCTGGGGTCACCGAACTAATTCTCTTTCAAGAGGGCCAAATTTAACCCCACCCCCATGGGTTTCTTGGTAATTCAATATAAAAAGTTCAGGAATGACCATTTTGGTCGTTTTGATGATGCCATTTTACTATTATATGAAGCAATTTAGCATTAAAATGTTAAAAAAGAAAGAAAAAACAAACTGAAATTATGTGCGCACCTGGGAATCGATCCAGGTCCTGTGGCTTCGTAGCCAGACATGCTAACCACAAGACCACGAGGTCAGGTCGTGCACTGCTCTAAACAACCGTACAAATAGTAGAGACTCGGCCACTATCGTATTCGTAACCAGGGTAATAGTGTACGTCGTTTGATTTCGACTGAGCTACATTCATCTGTCTTTGGTGCTGAGACGATCAGTTCGATAAGATTTCAATAGAGATTTCGGACACACTTTAATTACTTTATTTTGTCAAGAAAATGAAGGAATGCTGATATGACAGCTGTGTTGATCCGAATCCGTTAATGGTCGAAAGACAGGACCCAGACAACTTTACCAGTTTCCAGGAGCGGGAAAGGTGCGCATTGGAAAAAGCCGCATATGTCTTTAAAGGAAAGAATTCGCTGCCTTTGGGAGCAAATTCTTTCCTTTAAGAGAAGTTCCTATTTTGAAAAGGGGCGCAATTGAAAAGGATCACTGCTTGTTCCAGTAGTCTCCCTTTGATGTGTGTAACGTTTGCAGTGTCCTTGCTATGCCAGTGGCATTCAAGTCTTAGATTTTATTGTGTTGGCATGGTTTCACCAGCATCATGTGATCATTTGTATCCTACGCTGTACATCCAAGGTCTGATATATGGAATCGGCCGAGGATCTCTGAATATGTATGGCAATTTCTACACTGGTGTTGCCTCCCTTGAAAATGTCAGCGATTATTATCTTCAAGTCATTGCACTCGCTGATTTCTCAAGTATTTCTGAAGCTATTAATGAATAAATATATCTGGAAATATTGATCTATTTATTACAGCTAAGAAAATAAGCTGTAGCACACTAAAATAGCGGTCACGGTGTATGCATACATTAACCCTTAAAGTGCCAATCATGACAGCAGCGGACGACAAATTTTGCGACATCTTTCCTAATTTAAAAAAAAACCGGTATGAATTTTTTATGAGAATCGTCTGACAGAAAAAAAAATAAGAAAATAAGACAACATTTCAAGGGAGTAATATCAAGCCTTATTTAGTTTCTTAACCCTTTACTTCATAATAATGCAGCCTTAGAAATATCATGTATTTGAAAATATGGAAAATGGAGCATTTGCTCTTTTGGAGCAGATGCTCCATTTTCTATAATATTTTCGAAAGTATTCAAAACTTATCTTAAAATTTTCTTGAACTTTTTCAATGTTGTCTAAAAATAGAAAATGATGTCATGATCTAAAAATAGCCTATGGAGTAAAAGGTTAAAGCAGGGAAGAAATGTGAAAATATCTACTGTAAATTTTGGGTGGACTAACCCTTTTCCTGCCATTAAAGCTGCATAGTCTGTAACTTTTGAACTTTTAAGGATCATTGACACTTGCTATGGGTAAATGCCTATGGTTTTCAGTAAAAATAAAAGTTTGACAATCGTCCCTTTCTTCGCCTTGAAGCTACCTTGACCTGAGTTCTTTATGGCTGTGAAATCCGTTTTCGATATTAAATGCTTCAAAGATGTAAAATTTTGGGTAAAACAATCAGTTTTACATTAAGATATATAGGAATCCGAAAACATTTTTTAAAATATCATTCCCCCCCGTGTGCCAGCAAAAGCTTTTGCCTGCATATGTGTTACCATAAATTACACTTTGTACGGAAGTGGCTTGCTGGCACACGGGGGGGAAAGATGTTCAGCAGCCCAAAAACCCAGGGCCTAAGCCCATAAAATGCCTTTTCTACCAAATAAGAAATTAATGACATTAATGAAGTTCTCTAGAACCAACCGCCTAAATTGCTTTGTATTCTGTGCTAGTTTAATATAAAGTACTTAAAGATTAAAAGTAGAATTAGCAAGGTTTATGCATTTTTTCATAAGAAAAAAACTCACTGTTATTAAATAACACATTCTTTTGCAAACGTCCTGTACTTATCTATTTGCATGCTAGGGAATTGTTCATGTGTTTATTTTCGTCTGCTGACTTTCTTCAAAATTAAGTTTTTAAAAATAAACCAACCAGGACCACCATCAGAGTGTCAAACAGTTTGGATCCAGATCAAGACCGACATTCGATTGGTCTTCATCTGGGTTCAAACCGTTTGCAAAAAGGCTATTGGCAGACGAGAAAAATATCCACTGGCATGCAAAGACTTATAACAGGTAAATACTTTAGTGTTCAATATATTGTCTTATATAGGGATATACATGCCTCATGTATACCATAAATATTAGGACAATTTGAATACATTCAACATGCTATGCCCTTTAAACAAAGCCATAGTAATATTCAAAGGATCTAGTTAGAATCAGTTTGACCTTCCAATGTTAAATGGGACACTTTCATTCCTTCAAAAATATTTATTTCTTTTGTTGAGCTTTCAGTTTTTTTTATTATTTACGGTACATGTAGTAAAAAATGTACAGGTAATTTCTAAATTATCTCCCCAAAATCATTTTATTACAAAACATATTATGTTTTTAAAACAATTTAATCAATTATCGTGATTCGATAATATTCTGCATTTGGTATGTTCAATAGATATCACCATGCCTACCAAATATATCAAGAAAACGTGCAGAAATCACTTTTTAAAGCACTTTTTATTTTCATGAAATTTCAGACCCCCTACCCTTTGTACCCGCCATAACTCTCGAGTGCGTACGAATTTTGAAAATATTTTGCTAGCTGGCTCTTGCCATTAGATTCACCTGTTGCACTGATACTACATGCACCACACTAGAAGCTCAAATGCAGCGTTCTGGGAATCAGAAAAATAGGCGTATAAGGCCCAAACCGTCAATGATCCTTTTAGAAATAAAGTTTCTATTTTTCAAGAATACAGTAAAAATACTCAAATTTAGGTAAACATTTTACCATTTTCGTAAGTCTTAACAAATTATCACCATCAAAACAACAGCATTTATGTTAAAATCAACTGTCTAGAATTATTGGAGGGAGGTAAATAATTACAAACTAGAGAAAAAACACCTGTTTTTATAAGATAATTCACTTTTCCATGCAGTTTTCAGCTGTACTGAACATATTTATTGTGAAAACATAACTTAATTCTATTTTTACAAAAGATTTTAAAAGAAAAGAAAATTTTTCGAAAAATGTTCATAGTTACAGACCTAGTCTCTTTAACCGCAATTCTCATCATATATGTTCTTTGGGTCCCTATACTGCAAACAATATGGACCCATATCAGAGACTAATCAGGATTCCATGGTAAAATCTAGTTTGAAATGCATTTGAATATGAATATACCTTAGTGCAAAAAGTCCATAACTTTGTCAGAACATATATATACTTTTTGCACCGAGGTGACAATTTAATATATGCAGTAGACATATAAGCAAACAACATTTTCAAGGCAAAAAATATCGACGGAATAAGAGCCATATCTGATAGAGCAGTCTGATGAAGGTTCATAGTGTTCATTCATAAAGCACCAAGAAAAAAATGCATCTGAAAATGTCGCCTGCTGAAGTCGTCTGCTGCAAATAATTGCCTAACAATACTGACGAATTAAGCAAACAGTGTGGACCCATAACAGACTGCTCTTGGGTCCACACTGTTGGCCATAGAGGTTTCTTAAACATTTCAGCAGACGAGAAAAGCAGACGACTTTTGTTGGGATTGGCGCTTTAAGGGTTAATTGCTCAAAATAGTAAAAGCACACCGGACTTTGCCTACTGGGTAATTTTGCATGCGTTTTTGTTGTCTGCTGATTTTTTTTCAATAACTTTTGGGAATACCAAGGTTGTGTCAAACGGTATGGATCCAGATTGGCCTGACATTATGTCAGACCTGATCTGGGTCGAAACAGTTAGCAGCAGACGACAAGTTCTAGGAGGCAAAGAGTTAAGCTTAACCCTTAAAGCGCAAAGAAAATGCATCTGAAAATGTCGTCTGCTGAAGTTGTCTGCTGCAAATAATTGCCTAGCATTACTGACAAATTAAGTATAGAAGCAAACAGTGTGGACCCAGATCAAACTGCTCCTATAGGAGCAGTTTGATATGGGTCCACACTGTTTGTCATAGAGGTTTCTTAAACATTTCAGCAGACGAGAAAAGCAGATGACTTTTGTTGCAGTAACAACAATATCAGGAACAAAAAATTAAATTGGCAGGATAATGGTAATTACAAGTAAAACAATTACATGGAAAAGGATCTTAGGCCCATGACCATAAAATGTGCCTCAGTGCAAGAAAACCGGACTTGGAAGTTTGCGAAGAACAAAGGCGCATACCAGCCTGCGCATCCGCGCAGTCTAATAATTGTCTTCATTATTCGCTTATTGGAAAGTATTATATCTAGGCTTGCTACAAGTGAAATTTCAATCTACTAGCTAGTCTATGTAGCTGAGCAGGCTGGTTTGAATCTCACTTTATCAGAAACCCCAAGACAGGTCTTGTCGGGACGATGCCCACATAATGTTGCTTTTTAAATGACAATCTCTGTTAGATGACGTGCAACTGGGCATGCTGCATTTAATTTAAAGTGGCTGCTCCGAATGTTGCCTTCAAGGTCTAAAAAAAATATTGGAACTTTATTGGATAGAGTTAGTTAACTGTCGTCTGCTGATAAACAGTTTGAATCCAGATCAGGCCTAACAAAATATCTTGCCTGATCTGGATTCATCTTGTTTGACACTCTGATAGAATTTTTCCCAAACAAATCAAAAGGCGACAAAAAAGCATTCAAAATTGCCCACTGGGCAAAGAGTTATAATGTTATGAAAAAAAAAAATAGTAAACAGCAATTGTTAACATGTCAGCTTGTTGTGATTGAGGGAATGACGCTTTAAGGGTTCAACAGGAACATTTGTACCATCTGGGGTCTTTTTACTGCCGCACCTCAAAGACATCTGCAGATACCGTATTGGCCATAGTTTCAGTACACGCTTTAATCGTTTTCTTTCTGACAGATTTTTAGCTCACCTGAGCCGAAGGCTCATGGGTGAGCTAATAGTATACCAGTCACTCCGTCGTCCGTCCGTCCGTCGTCTGTCGTCTGTCGTCCGTCCGTCAACATTTTCAAACATCTTCTTTTCTGAAATCACTGGGCCAATCAAACTCAAATTTCATATGGAGACTCCATAGGACGCGGGAACGAAAGTTTGTACAAATGGTCCTGGTGACATGACCAAGATGGCCGCCATGCCCATATATGGTAGAAACCCTTTAAAAATCTTCTTCTCCAGAACCAGAAGGCCGATGACATTGGGACTTGGTATGTAGCATTGGGGGTGTTGGGCCTACCAAGTTTGTTCAAATCATGATCCTAGGTTGACCTTGACCTACTTAACGTCAAGGTCAAATTTGCTTCCTAATGCATTTAAATGGGAATTTTTTTGAAAAGTTTATTTTTTGAATACTGTTAAAGCCAAAGTGATTATTCTTACTTGATATGTTAAAACTAATGATACAAGGGCTATAAATAAGTTTCAAAGGTCAAGGTTGACCTTTGCCCTTTCAGCCAAGGTCGCTCATTTTGTGGTCCCATCAATATACTAAAACAAAGTTTTCTCACAAACTATTCGCCCAATTGAACTCAAATTTCACGTGAAGACTCCTTATGATAAGTTTATCAAAATTTATACAAAATATTTTGGTCACATGACAAAGATGGCCGCCACGCCCATATATGGTAAAAACCTTTTAAAAATCTTCTTCTCCAGAACCAGAAGGCCAGTGACCTTGAGACTTGGTATGTAGCATTGGGGATGTGGGGCCTACCAAGTATGTTCAAATGATGTTCCTAGGTTGACCTTGACCTACTTAACATCAAGGTCAAATTTGCTTCTGAATGCATTTGAATGGGAATTCTTTTGAATTTTTTTTTTTTTAATACTGTGGAAGCCAAAGTCATTATTCTCACTTGATATATTCAATCTAGTGTCTATAAATAAGTTTCAAAGGTCAAGGTTGACCTTTGACCTTTCAGCCAAGGTCGCTCATATTGGAGTCCATCAACATATTAAAGCATAGTTTGCTCAGAAACCACAAGGCCAATTGAAATCAAATTTTATATGACAACTCCTTATGATTGGTTAGCCAAAACTTATACAAATTGTTATGGTCACATGACCAACATGGCCACCACGCCCATATATGGTAAAAACTCTTTAAATCTCTTCTTCTCTGGAACCAAAAGGCCATTGGCTTTGGGACTTAGTATGTAGCATTGGGGATGTGGGCCCTACCAGATTTGCAAAAATGATGATTCTAGTTTGACCTTGACCTACTTTATGGCAAGGTTAATTTGATTCCTAATGCATTTCATTTATATGGAGAAAATCTTAGAATGTTCATTTTTCTATAACTGTTTAAGCCGAATTCATAATAGTTAAACCTATTCAGACAATGGTTTTATATTAAGTACCAAATGTCAAGCTGACCTGTGAACTTTTATCCAAGGCCAGGGACTGCCACACACCTATCTAAACATCTTTTTCTCAGAAATCACTGGGCTGTTTGCTGGAGTATTCATTAGATTGTTTAGGTGACTTGGCCACAATGGCTGCAACCCCCATATACGGTAAAACAAATTTTGTTCCATTATAAGCTGTAGTTGACCTTGACCTTTTTTATAACATTATTAAGGAGATCAGGTGAGCGCCTCAGGACCTTCAGGTCCTCTAGTTACATAATATTGATACAATTGGCACCAGTCGCGACTTGACGTCTGCTCCAAGGGAGCACAGTGTTCAGTGGTAGAGTGCTTGACTAGAGACCAAGGGGCAGCCAGTTTGAGCCTCACTGGTGTCACTGTGTTGTGTCCTTGAGCAAGACACATTTATCCTTCCTTAGTACCAGGTTAACCCAGTAAGATCCGTCCCGACGTAGCTGAAATATTGTTGACTGGGACGTAAAGAATCAAATCAAAGAAACAAAAACGCCTGCTCCTCTTGTCTCTTATTTTCTTAGGTATAGCCTATATTGCAAACAATATGAACCCTGATCAGACTGCTCCCAATGGAGCAGTCTGATCAGGGTTTATATTGTTTGCTTCCATGAAAAAACCCAGTCTTAAGTACATTTGAATATATGCAGCAGATATGTAAAGCAGACAACAATTTCAGGTCAAATCCTCTCTGAATTTTATCCTATTTGAAATATCAATAACTGATTATTGGGCCAGTCCCTTTAAGCCTGTCAGTTTTCTTTGTTTGGGTACAATTTTCTTTTAATGCTTGAAACATGTGCTCAATTAATATTTCCACTCTCACTCAAAAGTGTAGTATCTGACATATTGTTGCTATTAATCTGGTTCATAGTACATTTTCTTTTCACCGAACAAAGAAAAATGATGTCGGAAGTGTGCTATTTCCACATTTGGTGTGACCTTTGACCCCAAATAGTAACTTGTGTAGTACTCACTGTTAGTTCAGTGTAATGGACACTACTATCCAGTACATGCATATTTTCTTCTGAGTTTATCGTGTGGGAATTACTTATCAGAGTTTATCTGTGTTTGTGTTATATTGTGATCTCATTGTGAAACAAATTTTTATCTGATTAGATTAGGAACTACATTTTGTTATTGTGCTATTTTTGCAAACCATTGTTTGAGGTTTTTGATTGCATTCAGTGATAAATTTGGAATTAGTTTTGTTATTACATGCATGTACGTAGCGTACCAAGGTGAAATAAATTTAATTGAACTGTAAATAATGATATATAATCAGTTTTTGTGATTTTTATTATAAAAGTGTCTAGGTTATTTCGTTTTCTTTGGATATTTTATAATAACAAAGACACTTAAAGTCAAAGAGCGTTGACCTGACTGGACATGACCGACTGCCAGTAATTAAAGGTAAGTGAGGTGAAAAAAAAAAGAAAGAAAGCTAGAATGCATGGGAGGATCAAGGATTTCTGGAAGAGGGGGGGGGGGGTGGGGGGTGTTCAGATGTGTAGAGGGGGGGGGGGGGGGGGGAGGGGGGGTCGCTTTGCTGATTTTATCTAATTTTTCTTGAATATCCCATGAAAATGAAATAATTTGGCCTCACTGAGACCAAATTATTTCATTTATATGAGATATTTAAAAACTGGGGGTGGGGGTTCCCCTGAACCCCCTCTGGATTCGCCACTGGAATGAGTGGTTCATATTGGTATTTCAGCCCCAACCCCACCACAGATAGTGTAAAATGGACCTTTAACCTTTGTTCTGTTTTAAAATATTAAAATACCCCGAGCGTAAAATTGCACCCATCAGTTTAAACTTTTTTTGGCTTAATTTGGGTGCTCAAAAGAACCATCTCATTGAGACGGTTCTTTTGAGTAGCCACAACATAAGTTTTGGTTGAGAAATAAGAATCCTAAATTCAGTCTTGCACTCGATCTTATCTGAGGGCTCTGTATTATGATTTAGACAAGTGTACATGCAGAGGTTCATGCAATCATTGAATCAGTACAAGTATTGTCTTTCACAAAAAGCTACTTGAAGCCTACTCCAATTTTTAAGGGTCCGCATTTATTTTTTATCATCTGATGTTTCTAGCATATTTGGTGTCGTCAATGTTAATTTAAACATAAATATAAAAAGACAAAATGAAAATGTAAATGGAGACGTGAATGATAATAACTGAATTTATAAAAAGTCTCTTTTAGTGGGACTACTTGCGGCCAGAAGGCCGACTTCTAAGGGTAAGGCCAGCATATACCGATTATCTGGTTGTTGCAGAGCTGCATGGTATAGTGCCCCCCCCCCCCCCCCCCCCCCTGCTTAATGCTGTTGTTGTCTGTCGGGTAATAAGACTTTATTTCCATCGCATAATTAGATGGTGGTGGGACATTAAATCCAAACACACATTGGTTGTCACAGAACTTCAAGGGTCAGGTTACCCTGACTTTCAAGGCCTGTGGTCAGATTAATTTGTTATTTTGTTCTTAGATATTTTCTTAAGTAATTATATCTCTTCACCAAGTTAGTGGTTCTGCATGAAGCCCTCCGGAAGGATCGACATGCACGCTAACAGTGTTAACAGGAGTAAGGGCAATAATGTTTTCTTTAAATCAAAAGAGAAGTTCTCATTAAACTAATTTAATGGCCTTAAACATGTTAACTTGACCTTAATTTATTTGACCCATTTATACTGAAAAAGATCTGCCATTCTGCATGTCAATTACTTTTGATGGAGAGATGGATTTTTTTTAGCTCACCTGAGCCGAAGGCTTAAGGTGAGCTATTGTGATCGGTCTTTGTCTGTTGTGCGTCCATCTGTAAACTTTTTTTTTCATCGACATCTCCTGAACCACTAGTCCAAATTTCAAATAACTTCACATGAATGTTCCCTATGATGGCTACTTTCAAAATTGCATAAATGGCTCCGCTCCACTGAACAGGAGGGCCGCCAGAGCTCCAGATAAGAAATCTTTTAAACAACATATCCACCTGAACCAGTGGCCCAAATTCAAAATTGTTTCACAGAATTGTTCCTCATAATACCCTCTACCAAAATTGCACAACTGATTCAGCTCCACTGAACAAAAAGGCTGCCAGAGCTCCAGATAAGAAATATATTTAAACAGCATTTCATCCTGAACCACTTGCCTAAATTCAAAATAATTTCACAGAATTATTCCTCATGATGCATTCTAGTTAAATTGCACAAATGGTTCCACCCCGCCAAACAAAGGGCCACCAGAGCTCTAGATAAAAAATGTTTTTAAACGACATCGCCTCAGGATTCAGTGGTCCAAATTCAAAAAAAAATTCACAGAATTGTACAGAGAATCAAATGGTTTGGATCCAGATCATTGTCAGTACATGTAAACACACCTGGCAGACGGCACTCAAAAACGTCAATACTATCGACAAACGTAGATCTAAAATTGTAAGGAACAGAGTTTTCGATTTCCATTTGTCGCCCGACTGGCCGCAAATGGCAATGGAAAACACTGTTTCTAGCGATTTCTGATCTGCGTTTGTGGATTGTTAAGAGCGTTTTCGATTGGTGCCTACCCGGTTTGGTAAAGCCTTATCAGCAGTCGACAGAAGTGGCACACAGCCATCAGCATGTTAAGAGTTACAATTAGGTCAAAAGCCTGCTGGACTATAAAACAGCGTAGATCCTGACTTATGCTGTTTTACTATTTTTGAAAATGATAATTTGGCACGCAAATGTATGTTTTTACTAGTCCTGGGGAGCAACTTACATCTGTTGTTGTATGTGATTGGCAGTTGGCCAGTATAAATAGGGTCACTATGTCAGTTTCTCTTTATTTATGTACCTGCAGACAATATGTATAGGTAAATTTTGACCTCAGATGGATCAAAGGTTAGACAAGTCCATGGTGTGGGGATTCAACCATACTGAGATTCAACAATACAGAAAATAATTGTTACTGGTCATTACTTTTTCCCAGCTGCAATTCACAACATTGTCGTCTGCTCATGCAATTATCAGCTTTTCAGATCTATATCAGATATCACAAACAATATGGACCCAGATCAGACTGATCCCACAGGAGCAGCCTGATCAGGGTTCATAATGATTGCAGCCATGATCAAAAGTAAACATTTGAAAATAAGCAGCTAGCAGACGACCTATTTAAAGCAGATGACATTAATCTTTATCGGAATCAGGGATCAAATTTTAGATTTTTGACCACTTGCTAAAAGTAGCGAGTGGCTATTTTTCTCACTTGCTAAAGGTGCAGATCAACATGCTTTTTCAATGTTTGTTTGTTTGTTTGATTTGATTCTTTACGTCCACTCAACAATCTTTCAGTTATGCGGGACGGTTCTTCCTGGGTTTAACCAGTACTAAGCTAGGATAAATGTGTCTTGCTCAAGGACCACAACGCAGTGACGCCGGTGAGGCTCGAACCCGCTACCCTTCGGTCTCGATGCTTTTTCAATGAAACTTTTTTTTGTAACATTGCAAATTACCTACATAGCATTAATTGATAGACAAAACCAATGTAGCATTTTCAGCTTTCTGAATCTATATGCAGGCTTTCTTGCAAACAGTGTGGATCCAGATCAGCCAGCTTCTGAAGAAGCTGGCTGATCAGGATCTACACTGTTTACCATACAATGTATGCTGTGTTGCATAATTTGGTTCATATGAGAGCGACTTGTTTCCACATGCTAAAAATAGCAAGTGATGGCAATTTCTACTTGCTTTTTGGAGAAAACTACAAGCATTTCGCAAGTTAGCAAGTGCTAAATTTGATCCCTGGGAATTGGAAAACGAGAAGGGTGACCGTATTATAAATACTTACTATAATGTTTGTTTGCTTAAATTGATTCTTTACAACCCATCAACGATCGCTCAGTTATGTAGGGACAGGTCCAGTACTAAGCTAGGATTATATTATAAATAATAGTACAGCCGGTGATGGAGTCAGATGATCTGGATCTAAACTGTATTTCATCCAAATATATGTAAATAAATCCTTTAAATAGCCCGCTAATATTTTTTTTGTCCCGAAAACGTTTTCTGCTTTGTACATATGTCTGCTGCAAATTCTCACAATAGTCACATGCACTTCAGGGAGCGCAGTGGATCAGTGGTAGAGTGCTTGGCTGGAAACCGAGGGACCGCGGGTTTGAGCCTCACCGGCGTCACTACGTTGTGGTTCTAGAGCAAGACACATTTATCCTAGCTTAGTACTGGTTCAACCCAGGAAGACCCGTCCCTGTTTAACTGAAAGATTGTTGATTGGACATAAAGAATCAAATCAAACAAACAAACATGCACTTCAGACTAGATTTGGAGCTGTCTCATCAGAGTTTATAGTGTTTGCTTCCATCCCGTATGAAGTTAAGCAGACAGAATTTCCAGACGACGAAAAAATATTAATTTTTTGTGAGATATGGATTAAAACAGAGGTTTACTGGTTCACAATAGTACATGCATGCAGTATGGGAGCGCAGTGACTCAGTGGTAGAGTGCTTGACTCGAGACCGAATGGCCGCAGGTTCAAGCCTCACGGGCGTCACTGCGTTGTGGTCCTTGAGCAAGACATATTTATCCTAGCTTAGTACTGGTTCAACCCAGGCAGACTCATCCCTATATAACTGAAAGATTGTTGATGGGGTGTAAAGAATCAAATCAAACAAACAAACAGGCATGCAGTGATTCATTTACAATTTTGGCTTATGGGCCCTGGGAATCGCAATCGGTCCAACTGCAAACTTTAATATGAGTCTAGAACACTATTTTTCATGACAAGTCTGCAATACCATTGCATTCTGGGACTGGCTGAAATAAAAACTGCATCCCAGAGAAAAAATTATCAATGAAAGATGCAGGATGCGCAGGTAAAAAAAATCACTGAGTATATATAACGCAGGTCTGAAATTTTTGCACTGACATATTGGTTATATATAATATATATATAGTAAATGATTTTACTTTCGCAATTATGGGTTAAAGTATACAGATAAAATTGAATATCATTATGGGATTGGTATGTACAAGTTCATACCTGTGTAGCCAGGTATGTCAAGGTCACACATTCCAACTAAGTTGAGTCAGCAAATTTACTGAATACACATATTTGCTCAGTCAATGAGACCTACTTAGCATAGGTCCAGATAAGTAAACTTTTTGGACTACAAAATTGTGATTATTACCTCACCCATCTCATAAACATTCGTTTTGGGTGCTCAAAAGACGGTTCTTTTGAGTACACACAACATATGTTTCTGTTGAAAAATAAGAAAAGTAATATTCTATTTACAGACTCTTATCTGGAGGCCTGCACTTAGGTCCAGAAAAGCTCAAATTAATACTATATTTTTTAACCCTTGTCATGCTGAATATTATAAATCGTAAACTTGTCCCCAATTTTTATCTTGCTTTGTATATTATAATATTGTCAATGTACAGTTAAAGTTGTGTTTGGAACTAGTTTACTGTACAGTTAAAGTTGTTTTGAGCTAGCTCACTGTTCAGTTAAAGTTGTGTTTGGAACTAGCTCACAATACAGTTAAAGTTGTTACTGGAAGTAGCTCACAGTACAGTTAAAGTTAGGTTTGAAACTAGCTCACTGTATAGTTAAAGTTTTGTTTTGAGCTAGCTCACTGTTCAGTTTAAGTTGTGTTTGGAACCAGCTTACAATACAGTTAAAGTTGTGACTGAAATTAGCTCACTGTACAGTTAAAGTTGTGTTTGAAACTAGCTCACTGTATAGTTAAAGTTTTGTTTTGAGCTAGCTCACTGTTCAGTTAAAGTTGTGTTTGGAACTAGCTTACAATACAGTTAAAGTTGTGACTGAAACTAGCTCACTGTGCACTTAAAGTTGTGTTTGGAACTAGCTAACAGTACAGTTAAAGGTGTGTTTGGAACTAGGTAACAGTACAGTTAAAGATGTGTTTGGACCTAGTTTACTGTACAATTAAAGTTTTTTGAGCTATAGCTCACTGTGCAGTTAAAGATGTGTTTGGAACTAATTTACTGTACAGTTAAAGTTTTGCTTTGACCTAGCTCACTGTTCAGTTAAAGTTGTGTTTTGAGCTAGCTCACTGTTCAGTTAAAGTTGTGTTAAGAACTAGCTTACAATACAGTTAAAGTTGTGTTTGGAACTAGTTTACTGAACAGTTAAAGTTGTGCATGGAACTAGCTCACTGTACAGTTAAAGTTGCTTGTGTTTGGGCCTAGTTTACTTAATTTGTTTGGAGCTAGCTCACTGTGCAGTTTAAGTTGTGTTTGGAACTAGTTTCTGTACAGTTAAAAATGTGTTTTGAGCAAGCTCACTGTTCAGTTAAAGTTGTGTTTGAAATTAGCTTACAATACAGTTAAAGTTGTGTTTGGAACAAGCTCACTGTACATTAAAGTTGCTTGTGTTTGGGCCTAGTTTACTGTACAATTTAATTTGTTTGGAGCTAGCTCACTGTGCAGTTTAAGTTGTGTTTGGAACTAGTTCACTGTACAGTTAAAGTTGTGTTTTGAGCTAGCTTACTGTTCAGTTAAAGTTGTGCTTGAAACTAGCTTACAGTACAATTACATGTAAAGTTGTGTTTGGAGCTAGCTCACTGTGCAGTTTAAAATGTGTTTGGAACTACCTGTGTTTGGAGCTAAGCTTACTGTACAGTTAAAGTTGTATTTGGAACTAGTTTACTATACAGTTAAAGTTTTGTTGAAGCTAGCTCACTGCAGTTAAAGTTGCATTTGGATCTAGCTTACTGTATAGTTAAAGGTTTGTTTGGAATTATTTTACTGTACAGTTAAAGTTTGGTTTGGAACTAGCTTACAATACAGTTAAAGGTGGGGATTGGAGCTAGCTCACTGTGCAGGTAAAGTTGTGTTTTGAACTACGTTACTGTACATTTAAAGTTGTGTTTGGAGCTAGCTCGATCTCTGTATAGTTAAAGTTGTATTTGGAGCTAGCTCGATTACTGTAAAGTTAAAGTTGTATTTGGAACTAGTTTACTGTACAGTTAAATTTTTGTTTGGAGCTAGCGTACTGTGCAGTTAAAGTTGTGTTTGGAGCTAGCTCACTGTACAGTTTAAGTTGTGTTAGGACCTACTTTACAGTGCAGTTAAAGTTGTGTTTGGAACTAGCTTACTGTACATTAAAAATAGCTCACTGTGCATTTAAAGTTGTGTATAGAATAAGCTTGGCTGAGAATAACCTTTTCTTGCTTGGAACTGGCAGTTACAGTTTGGTTTAGAGCTTAAAATTCACCTTGCAGTTTGGTTTGGAACTATCTCATTATGCAGTTTTGTTTGGAACTAGCTCACCATTAAGACCAGCTTGTGGTCGTTTTACAGCACATGGCCCTTTTATGTCCACAAACTGATTATTCATATGATTACCAGCACAGTAATTATAGTACACTAACAATTATTGTAATCCGCTTCATTTATTTAGAGTCTGAATAGAGTTGTAATGCAAAACAGTCTCTGCCTCTTATGATTTTTTATGACTAATAAAACAGATTTTCTTAATGATAAAATCCATACCATCTGATTGACCTGTGATTTTGCACGTATATCTCATATCTACTTTATGTCAATAAAAGGATTGCCTGCCATTCTGGATTTCACTGCAACTGCCTTCTGCTCTGTCATCTGCTTATGTATTTATATAGGTAGCCTAATTATTGCAACCATAGAACCCAGATCAGATCAAACTGCTCCTGATTGCGATACTGGTACTATCTAAACTGAGTTTATACTCTTTTCTTGCTTATGAGCTGCAATCTTTGTCATCTGCTGGTAACATAAGCTTTGCAAACAGTTTGGACACAGATCAGGACCGACAGAATGTCGGTCCTGATCTGGGTCCAAACCATTTTTAAACACTTTGGTATATGTGATTAAGCGTTCCTGTCGAAATAGATCAGCAGACGACAACAAAATCATGAAAAATTAACATGCAAAGAGTAAATTACAGTATTAACCGATAAAGCGCCACCTATAATTTGCAGCAGATGACAATTTCAAATTTTGCTGTTTTTTTTCAAAAATAACAAAGAAGACATGATATGATATTTCATGAGAATCGTCAGCTGGCAGACGATTCTCATGAAATATCACACCTTATTTTTGTCGAAAACTGGAAGTGATGTCGCAAAATTTGTCGTCTGCTGCAGTCGTCATTGGCACTTTAAGGTTAACTGGCAACTGCATCATAAAAAACTTGTACAACAAAAGCATATGTTCTCCAACGCCATTATGATAATGATAATTTTTGTACTTTATCAAAACTGGGATGATGCTGCGGTTAGCTGACATTTGGTGCATTGTGATCAATGCAAGAGCTCTAGAAAAGCTGCACAGTTATTTATGTTAATTTTTAAGAGAATGTAAGAAGCAAGAAAAGGTACTTTTCTGTTAGGTTTGAGCTTCTGTGAAAGGCTATTTAGAAACAAGTGTTTGCAGGCAAAAAAATTTGTGTATTGCACTAATATAGATTTTAGAGATTTTGGGATATCCCAGAAAAAATTATCCATTGTTACAGTGCATTCTTTTTATATTCATAAAGTGGGGAGCGCAGTGGCTCAGTGGTAGAGTGCTTGACTCGAGACTGAGGGGCCGCTGGTTCGAGCCTCGCCGGCGTCACTGCGTTGTGGTCCTTGAGCAAGACACATTTATCCTAGCTTGGTACTGGTTCAACCCAGGAAGACCCGTCCCTGTTTAACTGAAAGATTGTTGATGGGACGTAATGAATCAAATCAAACAAATTATTCATAAAGCAATTAATAGATTCTTCATGCTTTTTGTTGCCTGCTGAGTTAATTTTTTTTCCACATTTAACTTTTTCAAAGACTTCTTTTAGGCTCTGACATAACAACTGCCATCTGCTGATTCTCTTCTGCTTATGTTTATATACTTAAAACTGGCCTTAGGAACAGTCTGTTCAGGGTTCATAAGTGTTTGCTTCTATGCTAGAATTACCCTGGAGGGCATTTGAATATAAAAATGCAGCAGAAATATTGTATAAGCATGCAGACAATATTTTCTGGACTATCAAAGCCTGAGTAAAATGACTGCAATCAAAAAAGTCTGATCATTCTGAACATACAATGCCATCATACAGTAAAACCTGTGTATAACAGCAACTCAAAAATAGACAATTAAAGATCCTTATGACAAGTGGTAGCTCAATGAAGGTCAAAAGTATTGCAGAATGCTCCAAGGGGAGCATTCTGCAATACTTTTGACCTGCATTAAGCGATAATTAGTCTTGAAAACCAATTTTTGGTCTTTCTGAGAGTGGCCGTTTTACGCAGGTTTTATAGGGAGCGCAGTGGCTCAGTGGTAGAGAGCTTTACTCAAGAGCGAGGGGCCCCAGGTTCGAGCCTCACCAGCGTCACTGCGTTGTGTCCTTGAGCAAGACATATTAATCCTAGCTTAGTACTGGTTCAACCCAGGAAGACCCGTCCCTGTTCAACTGAAAGATTGTTGATGGGACATAATGAATCAAATCAAACAAATTATTCATAAAGCAATTAATAGATTCTTCATGCTTTTTGTTGCCTGCTGAGTTAATTTTTTTTCCACAATTAACTTTTTCAAAGACTTCTTTTAGGCTCTGACATAACAACTGCCATCTGCTGATTCTCTTCTGCTTATGTATATATACTTAAAACTGGCCTTAGGAGCAGTCTGTTCAGGGTTCATAAGTGTTTGCTTCTATGCTAGAAATCCCTTGAGGGCATTTGAATATAAAATTGCAGCAGAAATATTGTATAAGCATGCATGCAGACAATATTTTCTGGACTATCAAAGCCAGTAAAATGACTGTCATCAAAAAACTCTGATCATTCTGAACATACAATGCCATCATACAGTAAAACCTGTGTATAACGGCTACTCACAAATAGACAATCAAAGATCTTTATGACATTAGTGGTAGCTCAATGAAGGTCAAAAGTATTGCAGAATGCCCCCCTTGGAGCATTCTGCAATACTTTTGACCTGCATTAAGCAATATTTAGTTTTAAAAACAATTTTTGGTCTTTGAGAGCGGGCGTTTTACACAGGTTTTACTGTATTATCTACCCAAACAGATCACTGATCAGACGAATCTAGTCAAGCTGTTTTAGGCACCAATGATTAGTTATATTATGCTTTTTCCCTGGTTGCGTAGGCATAAGTTTTTCTTGGTTTACCCCTGCGAAATGGTCTAGAACCATTCTAGAAGAGTTCTAGAATTTTCTAGAACTAAGTTCTAGAACTGTTCTAGATATGTTCTAGAACATTTATGGGACAGATGTAGAACGTTAAATGGGACAATTTTTTGTTCTACAAATGTTCTAGCCGAGGTCAAAAGATTTGTTCTAGAAAAGTTCCAGAAAATTCTAAAAGTTTTTCCTAGAACAGTTTTAGAACAAATCAAGTTTGTTCTAGAACAGTTCCAGAACAAATCTTTAGAACTTTTATGGAACAATTGTAGAACACCCCTCATAAAACGTCCCATTTAACGTTCTATAAATGTCTCGGAATAGTTCTAGAACATCTGTAGAATGGTTCCAGAACTATTCCAGAAATGTTCTAGTGGTTTGTTCTAGAACTGTTCTAGAATTAACCTTGGTTTGTTCTAGAACTGATCTAGAACAAACCTTTAGAATTTTTCTGGAACAATTATAGAACAACCCTAAAAAATGTCCCATTTAACGTTCTATAAATGTCTCGGAATAGTTCTAGAACATCTGTAGAATGGTTCCAGAACTATTCCAGAAATGTTCTAATGGTTTGTTCTAGAACTGTTATAGAATTAACCTTGGTTTGTTCTAGAACTGATCTAGAACAAACTTTTAGAATTTTTCTGGAACAATTGTAGAACACCCCTAAAAATGTCTCGTTTAACGTTCTATAAAAGTCTGAATCATTCTAGAACATTTTTAGAATGGTTCCAGAACAATTCCAGAAATGTTCTAATGGTTTGTTCTAGAACTGTTCTAGAATAAACCTTGGCTTCTTCTAGAACTGATTCAGAACAAACCTTTAGAAATTTTCTGGAAAAACTGTAGAACAACTCTTCAAAAATCATGTCATAAAAACATTCTATTAATGCCCCTGAATTTATTTAGAGCATTTTAGAATAGTTTAAGAACAATTTCAGGAATGTTCTAATGGTTTGTTCTGCAAATGTTCTAATACAACTGAACTTTTTTTAAAACAGTAGTTGAACACCTCCCCAAAAATGTCCCATATAGGGTTTGGAAATAAGATTTTATCGAATGCTACCTTTATATATCTGGAAAACTGTTGACATTGGTTTAAAACCCCAATAAGTAATCACACAATAAATAAATAAACATCAACTGGAGGAGAATTCTTATAGGGGCCCTAAGTTGGCCTAAATGTTGTTAGTTATTGCCACCCTGTTACCCCACTCATTTCAAAACATTGTCATGCATTTGACCATGGAAAAACAGCAACTACAGCAACAATAAACATTAAAACTTAAGAAATTGTGTCTCAAGCCTACTCACTGTCCCAGACTATAATACTGTCAATTTGCCATCTAGAAACTGCCACAAGTGCTTTTTGGGCTCAGCCCACCCATACAAATCATTGTCTTGCATTTGCTAAAAAAACTTACAAACAACAACCCCACCATTAATCAACATTTAAAACCTTAGAGAAACTGTTTCTCAGGTCTACTCACTGTCTCAGGCAAAACTACTATCATGTTTGCCATCTAGAAATTCCAAAACAAATGTTTTTGAAGAGCCTCCACATTTTCCCTCCAATTCTTGCAGCCATGTTTTTCCCATCATCCATCTGGTTATCACATGTTTCCTCTTTAAATGTTCTAAAAATGTTCTAGAACTTTTTAGAACATTTCTAGAACTTGCTGGTTCTATAAAAGTACTAAATGAGTTCTAGAACTTAATTTGATTTTTCTTTTACTTGTTTTGCCCTTTTTTTTTCTTTTTTTCTCTATATACTGCCAGACCCTCGCTTGCGAGTATTATCGGCAAGTGTACTTTGTACACTCCAGGTTGCAGGATGAAAGCCTACAAGTAATTAACCATATCTAAATTACCGTAGGGTTCTTTAACCTGCACAAGGGGTGACCTTCCCTTCAAAGGGGACATCCAGTTAACGTCCCGATCCAAAGGACCATGCACTTATCTAGTGTCATCCCTGCAAATGACACCAGAGAAAGCGTGTTCGTACACAGAAAGTTTCCTCACCACAAGCAGGGATTGAACCTGGGACCTCTAGAACCAGAGGCAAGTGCCCAACCACTGAGCTACCTGATGCTTTCTGCTCTTGAGAAGTTCCAAAAATGTTGTAGAATTTATTAGTATATTTGTAGAATTAACTAGTTCTAAAAAGTAAGACAAATGTTCTAGAACTTAATTTGAATCAGTTTTAGAAGTTTCTGTCAACTTATTTTGTTCTTGATTTGTTCTAAAAATGTTCTAGAATATTATTAGAACATTTGTAGAACTAACTGGTTCTTGATTTGTTCTAAAAATGTTCTAGAATATTTCAAGAACGCTTATAGAATGACAATCAGTTCTAGAATGTGTTTGATTTGTTCTATAACAATGTTCTAGAACAGTTGTAGAACCAGAGTTCTAGAACGAACATATTTACCTGTTTAGAACAGTTCTAGAACAGTTCTAAATGTTCTAGAACAGTTCTAGAACATCTCCAATTTGTAGAACAAAATTTCGCAGGGGTTGTCATGAGATGGCTGTGCACATGCAATTGGATTATGAGGGATTTAATAAATCATAAACAATATTCCACCTGGTGCGAGCACTCCAGGCTGCCGCAAGATCCCATTTAAAGGCTCATTATCGAAATGCTTTTACGTTCATCAATGAGTATTGATTTGCAGTGAAAGTATCGATTATGACAATAACAGAGATCGTACCCGATCACCTGTAATTGGGATCGCCTAATTTGAGTTGCATCATGCAAAAGTATCCTGTCATGTGAATCTGGGCATGTACGTAGCATTAGAGATCTCGGATGAGTCTGCACAATCATGCAGACTCCAACCTTTAGTTTAAGAGAGAGTAACAGAAAAATAGGTTTCTTATTTCTCAACCAAAACATATGTTTGGGGTACTCAAAAGAGCCATCTAATTGAGACGGTTCTTTTGTGTACCCAAAACATATGCTAAATTTAAATCTTGGGGTTAGAAAATATTCACAATTTTACGCTGAAAATATTTGTTATTAAATCTGACCCTGGAATTTTTTTCAGCTTTATTGTTAAATGTCTGCTGATTTTTTGCAAAATAAACTTTTTCGAAAAATTCTTTCAGGAATACAATGTGGACAAAAAGTTTGGATCCAGATCTGCATGACAGAGTGGTTCCAAACTGTTTGCAAAAGCTATCAACAGATGACATTAGGAGATATCGGTATAGGGTTAAAAAATACACAGTCCTTCCAATAAATTCTAAATGAGAATGGGGGTGAGGGGGTTTAGAACATTTTTTTAGGAATTGATCATGTTTTATGTGAAATTTATGAGAATTTGTTAGCCGTAGAACAACTTGCAAATAAAAACTCGCTCTTAAGCCACACTCATACACCCGATCCCCATCCCTGATTTGGGATATTGAAAATGAAAATGTGAGTGCAAGTAAAAGGTTTCCCAATCCACCCCAGATTTCAGCAAGGCAGAAAAATTGATACTCGGATATATCTTTTGATATTACTTAGTTTTTACATGTACACCTCATGTGAGTCACCCAATGAAAAGGCAAAATAGTTTTCTTTATTAAAACCACATTTATTATGCTTTCAGATCATTTTTTGATTGATTTCAAATGAAATTTTATGTCAAGTAGATGGTGACAAATATTCAAATATTTAAACCACCCACTCAAAGTGTCATTCATAGCTAGGTGTATACCTGACAGATATCATTGTATTCATCTTTAACAGTTGTTATACCACCCTTACCAACTTAAACACGAAATAGCCCGTGCTGTGCAAGGTCTATACTGATGTAGGTGGTATAAAATAGTTATACCATGGGTTGTCCGCCTGTACATAAGATAATCCACTCGCTAAAGCTCGTGGATTATCTTCACGCACAGGTGGACATCCTATGCGTATGCCCTCTCATCTGCTTTCATTTAAACTTTCGTAGCCTAGACATATTGCAAACAATATGGATCCAGATCAGACTGCCCCCTCAGGATGCACCATTGTTAAAGGGTAAAAAGAAGTGCATACAGCAGAAAAAATGTTAAAAGCATGCAGCTACACTAGGTGAAAAAGTGCTATACCACTGATATTATGCTGTAATTACACTGTAATATCACTTTAATTACACTGTAATCACCCAGAAATTTGGTAGCAATTACAGTTGATGTTACAGTGTAATTAAAGTGATATTACAGCATCACCATAACTAATCCCTCTATTTTTGGGAGCCATGTTTTTTCCATCCAGGTCATGATGACATTACACGTCACATGATGTAAAATTACATCAAAATTTTGTGATATTACAGTATTTATACTTATGATGCTGCTTGATATATTCACAGTGTTTGTTTTAAAAATGACAAAGATTGCCTTGCATGTCCAGGCCTCAAAATATCTGGAAATAGGCACTTGCCCTGCTTCACAAAATTTATTGGCATACATGGGGAAAATTTAATTTTCAGTAGAAATATCAAAATATTCACTTGCCCTGCAGCCTGAGACACTTGTAAATACGAGCGGACGAGTACTATTTTCGAGCCCTGCATGTCATGATTCATTATTATCCCCTATTAAGCATTAATAGTAGCATCATAGGATTAAAAAAAAAAAAAAATCATGAATAATTGACGTTGAAATATCAGTGAAATTCTGTGGCAAGCTGCTTTAAATTAGTTTAACTGATATTACATTGAAATATCACTAGGTCACGTATATATCACTGAAATTTTCTAAAATATCAGTCAAAAGCAAGTTGAATTTTACAACCCTGAGCAGACAACATTTATAACCCTAAATATTCAGAGCAATCTTATATATTTAGTATTATCTAATTAATGTCTTATATAAATCCTGTCAAACATTTTAGGGCAGTGGATTATAATATGGCCACGCCAGCAGGGATCAATTTAGCTCCCCAAATTAGGCTTAATTTATTAATGGTAAAACTTTTTTCTCTCTAAACCAATGAGGCCCACAGCTTATAAAGTATAAAGCGTATATCGTCCCATTTATATGTTCACAAATTGGCCGGGTATGGTGGTCATTTACTCCCATAGACTAATATTAGTAAAAACTTCTGATACCATGCATTAGCAGCTCAGAGGAGGGGTAATATAGGCTCAAAGTGTCATGCTAGCTAGGTTAACTAATTGCTCATGGGGATCAAACTCGAACTCTCAAGTCACAAATACCAATCACTTTTACATGTAGTGTGGAATGTTTTTGGCCACACTCA
The DNA here is from genome assembly GCA_964019695.1 of Loripinus fragilis. NCBI lineage: Eukaryota > Metazoa > Mollusca > Bivalvia > Lucinida > Lucinidae > Loripinus > Loripinus fragilis. The sequence continues at coordinate 60,019,904 of OZ026524.1, read as the reverse complement.
CTGTGGTCATACCACTACGGCAATTTGGGTCTCGTCACTTATTCCGATGTTAGGGTAACTTTCTCATCATGTTAAATTTCATTTAATCACAGATAAATGCCTCAAAATGCTTGGGTTCCAATTGAATTTTTTTCATCAAATTCACACGGGAGTGTGTGACCAGCCCCAAATTGCTGCAGTGGTATGACTACAGTGACACTGTGATATTGGGTAAGGAAATTGAGAGAAACAGACTATAACATGAATGTGTATTGGAGATTATTGGAAATAAACTATAACTACAACAAAGTATTGATTGAGTGAGTAGCAATCAAGAATGTGTGCCTAAAGACTGATTGGAATTTTAGCAAGGGACCAAAGGGGAAGGTGACTGTGTGCTAATTGTGTGTAGGGGCCTGTTGAAAGACCTTGAATGTGTTGTAAATGACTGGTGCTATTTTTAGCACAGAGTGCAGTTATAAATAGATGTTATACAAGCCAGGAATAAGGGCACTGGGTAAACAAAGGAAAGAAGTAGGTCAGTGGTGCTTTCATATTTTGCTTTGTAATTGAGTAAATCATTGCATTTGGTATCTTTAATTGGCTTAATTACATCATCCCCTAAAAGACATTTTAGATCAAGGCAATTAACCCATAAATTATGGGTTAATTGCCTTGATCTAAAATGTCTTCTATGAAAAAGTAAACAGAGGGGGGTGATCAAAATAATTAATTTGCTGTGTAAGCTAAATCCTGCATATTCATGCAGAAATGCATGCATATTCATGTTCTTATGTGGCTTAAAAGTTGCAGTGTTGTGTGCACAAGCTTGTATCTTTACATGTTTGTTTCTTTTCAGTCGAAACTGGGTTAATGTATAGCACTGAATTCAGGGCCATATGATGGATTTTTATTTTATGTTATCATATAGCCCTGATTTTTTAAGCCTCTATCTTTTCCCTTACTGTTTGCGTGGACGTAAACCAAGTTGAAAACACATTTCCAAACAGTGTCTTCCTCAAACACTACTCCATTTTGTATGTTTATAGGTTTATCTATATGTTGCTATTTGGTTTGCCGCTGATGCATACCTGATTAGTTCTAAAAAGATAAAATACTCCTGTCCACACAGAATGTTTACACTATTTGTTTTCAAAACATGGCGTCATTTTTGTCTTCTGAGCTGAAGAGCATGCTTTTTCTGTGGGAAACTAAAGTCATGCACGAATTTGTTTTGGTATTTTATGTACCGACAATGACCCGTTCACTTTCCGTTTTCTGAATACACAGATGTTCAGTGACCTATATTAGAGTGACTGGACACTTCATTTTTCAGCCATATAGGTATGTCGTGGCATGTGTCACGTGACTAACGCCTGGTGCGCCTTTTATCGTACACACTCAAAATGGCGATGCAGCTTGTGAGACCGCTGCATTTATAGGTACTTTAAAGAGCGTACTTCGTCTTTAATATCGCTTATTGGTAAATATTATTAATAACAATCGGAAAAACATATATGAAATATTGCTAAATGCTTTGTTTCTGCAGTGTAAAAACTAATCCGATTGAGTTATGACCGTGTAAATAACGGCCCATTTTAAGAAAGTTGCGGAAATCTGCAAAAAATGGCTTCAAAAATACCTCTTTCACGCTGACGAATAAAGCTTCAAACATGGCTATATCTGTTCCTCGATTTATCAATATTCATAAACTAAGATGCCCAATGATTCATAATTATCGTTATTATATAATTTCGGTGTATATAAAGGTGTTAAAAGTTTAGGTAAACATAGAGAAATTACGCCGTGTATTCCAAAACAGCGGTAAAAGCCAACCGTGTAGATAAATGATATCGAGTTTCCCTCATTTACCTGTGTAAGATACACGACAGTGTTATTTGAGTGGAGTATTGGTATTGTATCGGAGTTTCTAGTCACTCTTATATAGGTCACTGAGATGTTTTAACAACATTAAATACCAAAATCAGACTTATATAATGTTTTCTTTTACCTTCCTTATTATCATATTTGGCCAAAAATTGATCATACCTGGTCTGTTGAGATTAAAATAATCCAATACCATCTCACCATACATTTGTTACATATAGTTATTTGCAAAAAAGATGACCAATTACCAATCTAACTGGAGCCGCTTTTTACCAATTTGTTGACATCGAGAACTACCCAGTTGGATATGTACAAACTGTGTCCGAGGAGTTCTTAATGGCAATGGATGGGATCCTTTTTTGTGCATACAGGTTGATTTTTATGGTGACCTCTCTCACCATTTGTAATAGGTTTTCTTTTAATATCTGATGAATGTCAACGAATAAAGGTCAATCTTCAACCTAGTATGCAAATTTTTCACCCTGGTTCTGTATTCCGACGGATGTCACTGGATAGAAAATTGACTATTTTCAGATAAGGAATTCCCCCACTTCCACTAACAGGAAATACATAGAAAAAAAATGCCAAATGATTTTGCATATTCAAATAATGACATCATTCTACAATTCTAATCTTAAACCATTGCGCACATGTTCAAAAAGAAGGTCAAAACACCCAATGTCTCTATATAAGATTCACGTGGCGCCTTAAAAACGACGGGCACCAATTGTGTGTATTGACTGATAGCCTAATTGAACATAAGCGTGTGCTAGTAAAGCTATTCAGCTTGCAGCAAGGTTAGCCATGATATAAAAAATATTTTCCTTCACTAATATCTTATTGATCACTGTGCAAAAGTAATTTGATTCTGATCTTTCCAATCCATCGCTTCTTGTCGTAAACAAGCTGACCCCCTCTCGGTTCAGAGGTCAATGTACTCTTGCGTTAGCTTGCTTCTTTTGGCGGGAAACTTGTCACGTGAGCACATGATCAGAATAACAATTGTCCGCCATGTTGGAAAAGTCCATTTTCAGTCTGATTATGACATTTTGGGACATGACAAAGCTTCCTTTCCGAAAATTGGATTTATATAATGTAATATGGGTGGGGTATGTGATTGTTAAGGATTTCTGTCAAGTAAGTATCTCATTTTCTTTGGCATGCTATATTAAATTGAAATCAAACCATTCTTGGAAATCGACTTTCATTTTCTGAAATAGGTCATTACTCGTTATAAATTAATAGAAAATAGGGGGCGCTACAATGCACAATAATACAGAAACGAGACTGCTGCGAGCGTACCAACATTGAGTAAGTAACCAGAATCGATAACTAACAATTTTGCGCTGATTTTCAAAATTCAAACACCTACTTGTTTCTTATATTGTGCAAAATCCACTGTTAATGTTATTCTTATAATGTACTGAGTTTTTGAAAAAGCACTGACATTCCTTACCTAGTCATGGGGAGTATGACCAGTACGGTTTTTTTATAATATATTCTCAACGTTTTAATAAGTTCGTTTCATCAATTTAACATCCGAAATTTATCGCAAAAACGTCATCACCCCTAACTCGTGAAAAGCATGCAAAATGGCTGCGATGTGCCGAAAAACAACAACAAGAACATAATATTACAGATTGCATTGATCGTGTCACAAAAACGAAGCAAATGGTAACATTTTTATAACTTTGGTTGTGTATGTAAAACACATGAAGAAGTCTGAATGGTTGGATTGTCAAAGAAACGAGTTTTTCCCAAAACAAAAGGGGATTCCATCACTGGTCAAGATAGAGCACAAAAACACTGCGACTTTAGATTCAGCCAGATCGAAAAAAAAATCTAAAGTCGCAGTTCTGCAACTAGGTTAATGTATTAATTATAAATCCTCAAAATGTCATTCATAAAATTGACAGCAGACAGCTTGATAAGGCTCCAGATGAGAGAATTTCTGTTGTTCATGGACCTAGATTAGTGAGATGGTTTTCATAAAGAGACAATTCCAATGCTTGTCAGCTGATATAGGTCTAAACGGACTTTGAATGTAATGTTTTCAGACAGAAATGTTGAATAAATAAGTTAAAAGCCAGCTCCTGAGATTTTGGTAATTAAGCCTGTCTTCTTTCAGCGGCCACTAAAAATATTCAAAGCAAAATTAATATCTTAATGGAAAATGGTAGCTTAATGAAGGTCAAAGTATTGCAGAACGCTCCAAGGGGAGCATTCTGCAAAACTTTTGACCTGCATTAAGCGATAATCGTTATTGAAAACCATTTTTGTGTTCTTTTTGAGTGGCCCCTTAAGACAGGTTTTACTGTATCTATGCATGAAAAGATGCTTTTAACCCTTGTATGTCCCTTAAGCCTGTTCCACATCAATTGTATGATTATTTGGCCGTGCGATTTGTTGCAGGCATCATGCAGGCCGTGCGGCAGGTCGCAGACAAAATTGCATATCTCCAGTAGATTTTCACTAAACGTAAGGCTGCCACTGTTTGATGCTCACACGAGTGTCTTGCGTTTATAAGCGCAGGGCTGTCCCCAGATGTGCTTTCAGAGTTGCAAGACTGTTGCAAGTGTGGCTGCGCAGCAGTCATGCGAACTTCACAGGCTGTAATACAGTTCGTAACATTCTTGTGGCAGCCGTGCAATAAAGCGGAAGGTCATTGCATGGTTATCGTGTGGCAGTCTTGCGGCATTTGCAGGCAAAATAATGTGTTTTGCAGCAGCCTTGCCGCAGTCTTTCGTCCTCATAAGATCGCTAGAGAATCGCAAGGAAAATGAAAATTTTGAGAATTTAGTTTTTGTCCTTGCTGCAGCTGTGACCTGTGATGTCTTGTGCACAACATCGTAAGACTGCGGCACAAAATCCAGAAATTTATCGCCATAGAGGTGTACGGCTTCCGTACAATTGATGTGAAACAGGCTTTAACTGGTACTTTACAAACATTGAAGACCCAAATGAAATGCCCCATAATGCACTAGTTTTACAAACAGTGATGACCCATCTAAATATTGTAGTCAGATAATTGTAGTTCATGTTCATGCAACTGGGTTTTTCAAAAGTTCATCTAGCGTGTCACAATATTGCAAACCGTATCAAACCAGGAAGTGACTCTAAAAAGACTGATAAGGCATAAGCATGCTGTGGATTGCTCAAAAGCTGTATGTTGGGGCATAAAGTGATCTATGTGTTCATATAACAATGTGGCCAAAGGTATCCGTCTCCTTGATAAGAAAGCAGTTTTTGTTTATACAGGAAAAATTCATGCAAATAAGAGCTTTTGAAAGATATATTCCCTTTTGCTAGCTCGATCTCAGAACATAATTATAATACATTAAACTGTACTCCAAAATCACATTGTTGACCCCTTTTCCAGGTTCCCTTTATTTGCATCCCCTTCACTGAACCTCTAAACATGTTCAGCATAGTTTTATTGACCATGTGTAGGTCAATGACCAGTTTTGCCATTGGCATCTTCTCAAATCTGGCTAGGCTTGGTCAGGTCTGGCTTGGTCTGTTCCAATTAGGTGTCTTATGTATATATTAAAGAAAAAAGTCATTAAAAAATCTATAGGACACGTATAGGAGGTGTAATATCATGTGCGGATTCAGAGGGGGGACGGGGTCTGGACCCCCACCCCTGGAAAATTACAAAAAGATAGGGTTCCTTTGCAATACTGGTCTAGATCGCTAGCAATCCAGCATTAAATGTTGGGCCATAATCAGCCCGCCAGCGAAATGCCATTTAAATGGCGTTTCGCTTGCCGGCCGTTGATGACCTGCTAAAAGTGGTAGTTTGATCCTTCCTCCCCTCATCAAACTTCATGTACAAAAAAAAAACGGTGTCAAAGTTGGACCCCCTATGACAAAACTTTCTGGATGGGCGCATGAATGTTAATGAGACGATTGGTTATCCCTTTTAATTTTTCATATTTAGGGAAAATCAAAGTAACCTTTAAAGCGCCAAGAAAAAAATGCATCTGAAAAGTCACCTGCTGAAGTCGTCTGCTGCAAATAATTGCCTAACATTACTGACAAATTCAGTATAGAAGAAAACAGTATGGACCCAGAACAGACTGCTCCTATTGGAGCAGTCTGATCTGGGTCCACACTGTTTGCCATAGAGGCTTCTTAACATTTCAGCAGACGAGAAAAGCAGACGACTTATGTTGCGATTGGTGCTTTAAGGGAAAATCATAATAAATACTGAAGTCAGAGGAGCTCAGTGGTAGAGTGTCTAGATATGCGATTGAGGGGTCGCTGGTTGTAGACCCAAGGGAAGCACTGTGTTGGGTCCTTTAGCAAGATACTTTATCCTCTGATAATAGGCTAATAGTACTGGTTCAACCCAGGGAGCGCAGTGGCTCAGTGGTAGAGTGTTTGACTCTAGACCAAGGGGCAGCGGGCTCGAGCCTCACTGGCGTCACTGTGTTGTGTCCTTGAGAAAGGACATTATTAATCCAGCTTCCTACTGGTTCAACCCACTGGGGAAGAAATAACTGAAAGATTGTTGATGGGAGTTAAAGAAATAAATCAAAAAGTTCAACACAGGAAAAGTCCTGACATGACAGAACATCTTGAATCAATGCCAGTCACATATTAAGTGATTAAGTGGATTCATCACATTAGACACCACACAGTTGTAAAATAGGAGCTGCAGTGGTGCAGTGGATAAACCTTGTACCCAGGGGTCCTGAGTTTGACCCCCAACTCCTCTAGTCTGTCAGATGAGACTTAAAATTAGCTATTGGTGGGAGGTTAAACACATTCCCTCTCTTGACACAAGTGTGAACGATTATATGGGCCTCGACGGGAGAAAACCTGTCTTCGGGATTTCCGTCAAAGCGAGTTTAAAACCAGTCAAAATTTCGCCTGTAGCAAGTTTACATATGATACTTTAGTAATAGCGAATAACAAAGGCGCTGATCAGACTGTGCGGATGCACAGGCTGGTCTGCGCCTGTGTTGTTCGCAAACCCCTGAAGACAGGTTTTCTCACGTCGAGGCCTATATATAGCCATCACAAGTTGTCAGATCTTGTCTGAGCCACTTAGTAATGACCAGCTGCAGGTAATGCAAAGATTGACCTGAGGTCCTCTAAATTCGGAAATTTTCAGGTGTGTCTTATTTATGAGAAACTTCGTGGATGCGGAGTTTTGCGAAAATAAAACCCTTGCGAAATGGTGAAATCACTCTGCCATTTACTGATGTATGTAAATCATGTCAAAGTTGCGAATTTTAAACGTGGCAAATATGTCTCTAACGCTATTCACGAAAATTTCTGAATTTACAGAAATGCAAAGATTGAGAAAATAAAGATTCTGGTCTTATTAAAGAGCCAGATATATGATTTTCTTTTATCAACAATTTAAGGTGGCTCTTTAAGGGTTAATTAACATTACATTATTAGGGACCTTTGGATTCCAGGCCAAACCAGACCATCTGTGGCCAGGCAATGTCAGAAAGTAGAACATGCCACCATAAACTGACCAGTATTTCAAACTGATTTTATGATCTTGCTGTACCAAATTCTGCTCAAAGAACATGCTGGGTAACACTAGGATTTTAGATGCACATTAAGTTAAATTAAACCCTTTCTTGAATAATGGAGTAATCCATCTATAGATGTGTTTTGGATGGTCATTTTAAATGTAGTTTAAGAGGTGTTAATGGTTACAGGTAAGAAGATGTGAAAATAATTTTTTTTTGTAATATGTTTATGCAAAGTTGTTATGGACCTCATAACCACATAGGGTAGGCGGCAATCGAAAACGCCAATACTATCGAGGAATGTAAATCAAAAATCAATAGAAACAGTGTTTTTGATTGCCATTTGTCACCCCACCATTTCTATCGATTTTTTATTCTCGTTAGTCGATTGTTGATTATGTTTTTGATAGCCCCTACCACATGTGTGATAACGTACCATTACTAAAATATGAAAACCACTAGTGGTTTATCGATTGTACATGGCGTTAATTCACTCCAAGATGCAAGGTACATGTGAAAGTATGCTTATTTGAGCGCATGTGGTAATATTGTGAATGAAATTTCATAAGCTTACAGAAATGATACTTTGATGGAAAAAGCAGTTGGATGATTGAAATAATACATGTTCCACCTTTTTCTACACAGCCTTTCATGTGGGTTTTAACTTACCTGAAAAATGCAAATCCTTTGGGACACTAAATCTAGATCTAGTGATACTTTGAATATGCGTTACATCAGGTTGAGCCCCAGTTTGAGTCCCTTATGAAAAGGGGTCATGTTGGTCATTGGAGGCGGCTGACATGGTACAGTAAAAGTTCTAAAAAATTTCGAACACTAGTTCAGTAGTTGCCTGCCAAAAAAGGCCTAGACAAGCAGGGCACTCAGATCAGAATGATTCTGAAGTTGCAGTCCAATCAGGGTCTTCCCTGTTTGCCATTCTAGCAAACATACATTATATTTATTCCAGCCCAGAGATAACCAACATTTTATTTGAGAACAGGAAAGAGTAAAATGTTCAAAATTTTAGAACATTTACACGGTATGGTTGATTTTAGAGTTCAACCCATTTATGCCATGCAGTTTATAGGCCTTCAGACAGTGGAAGGAAATAATGTTTTACACGTTTTAACAACTTATTTAATCAGGAGGCTCAGTGGTAGAGTGTTTGACTTGAGATCGAGGAGTTGCGGGCGGGGTCTCAGGGCCTCATCCGGCATCACTGCATTGTGTCCTTGAGCAACGACATAATTAACTGAAATACTGTTGACTGGGACATAAAGAAACAAATCAAACAAATAAAACAAACATATTTGATCAGCAAACATGATTTATAGTTTAGTCCTTCACAACCAATCAGTTTGAACAGAAATTCATTTTATTATATAACCAAGAAAAAAGACTGAATTTCATTGGCTTAGAGCGCTCACGTGGCCAGTCAATATATTGTCATATTCACTGGCTTGCGCGCTTGCCAGTGTATATTAGTTACTAAAATTAGACTCCTTGCTGTTTTTTCCGTTCTGGTTCTGCTTTTCTAAAGCGTGGCTAATAATCATATCGTAGATGCTGAGAACGCAACAAATCATGCACTGGAGCTGATCTATTTCGATTTTAATGCACAATAAACGGCGAAAACAAATTTGAAGTCTTCAGCTTCTTCCAACTTTCCGCCTTTGCACTGAAGAACTCCCGCCAATACTTAGACCACGTCGCATACGTTTACATGTATTTGTAACGTCTTTCAAGCGTAAAAACGACGTTACACCGCCTAACGCCATGAAAGACGTCTATTACCAGTGACAAATGAGGTCAGCTATCACATGTTTTCCCTGCGCTTTCAAAGCTGTGAATTATTGTTTGGCATATCACACTTATTCTATCATTGGCTCTACATGCGAAGTGTGTTAGAATTCTTGTTTGTAAATGTTGAATGATGACACTCATGCACAACATATATGCAATAGTAAAAGGATGGTCTTATTTAGGGTTGCACTGTTTCTGCTAAATGCTTGTCTGTCCCAAAACTTGTATATAGGTTCAGTATTTTTTCCAGGTGCAATAAAACCTGTACATCTTTCTCTAAATGTTATATAATAAAACAGTTATTGACTAATGAGGCATTGGATATGATGTGATATCGACCAGAGAATACCAATATTGACCTCGGCTTCGCCTCGGTCAATATTGGTATTATCTGGTCGATATCACATCATATCCAATGCCTCATTAGTCAATAATTGCATAATATTTCGCCAACTTAATCACACATTTTGTCAATATTTGTAATATCTATTAAGTAAATCATTAAGTAATTCCTTGAAGTTATCAATGCAACCATTTCTAAAGGCACAGTCATGAAAAAGGAGGAGAAAATTATAAGTAGGTCATAGATCATATATTACAATTATAAAAGAATTAAGTGGTTCACACTTTATTCCTTTATAATTGTAGTATATGATATATAACGTATATTACATTGTTACTAGATCATGTTCGATGATTAAATATGTTGTCACATTTTCCCTTTCAACATTTTAGTTGAGAACTAAAGTGAAAGTGTTTGAAATTTTACACATTTACCATATATGTTATATTTTTCAGATCTACGAGAGCATTTCAACAAGTGTTGTATGTTGATCCAGGTTTTTCGAAAGCGAATGAGATACATATAAGACTGGGCTTCATCTTTAAAGTTGGCAAGGACTTTGAGAAAAGTTTGAAGGTAAAATCTCATACGTCACAGACTCATGTTGTTATTTGTTTACAAGTTTGGGCTTATTGGTCCTGAGACTCGCTGTTTCCCAAATCAGTGGGTCCAAATGCAAACTTATGAGTCCCAAACACTATTTTTCATGACAAGTCTGCAATACAATTGCATCCTGGGACTCGCTGAAATAAAAACTTTGCATCCCAGAGAAAAATTATGAGTAAAAGATGCTGAATCGCAGGTAAAAAAAAAATCACTGACGTCAATAGATAGAATTAACCCTTTGTACAATGTATACTGATGGGATCTTCCAACTGTTAACTCCGCCCCTTCTTGTGCTTGAACAACCAATCAGTTTGCACAGAAATTTAGATTTTTGCCCAACTTATAGTTTAGTCCGCCCCTTTCTGTGCTTCACAACCAATCAGTTTGCACAGAAATTAAAATTTTTAGCCTACTTAATCACATATTTTTTCAATACAGTCAAACCTGCTGTTGCGGTCACCTCTATTAAGCGTGACCCTCCCTTAAGCGGCCACTTCAGGGTCCCCCCGAACGATTTTGAATACAAATGCACCTCTATTAAGCGTGCACCTGTCCAACGCGGCCAGCGGTCGGCGAAATTTGCCCCAAAACGCTGAAATTGTATCCGTAAACGGCCACTTTCCATGGTTCGATGCGGCCGCTTGATTAAATTTTATCTTTTAAACTTTTTTGCACCGGTCAAATGCTTGGAGCAATTAAACTCCCCAGCAGTGGTGTCTCCTAAAAAAAATTCTATAACGGCCGCCGCCCTATGTTGAGGCTATGGGACGCAACAGTTGGGGTGTTTGGGTGCCACTCGAGACACAATTGAACTGAAATTTTAAAAGTTCGAGTGTTTCTGCTAATCGAACACTACGACATGCTTCAAGAAACCTGCACATGTGGATTAAAAAAATAGCGCCGTCCGTAACCTAAAACCTGAATACGCTAAACGAACACAACTTGTAGTTTTTTGTGTATGCGGGTACCAGTGCAAAGCCAGTCAACCGATAAATTGTCAACATCAAAGCGTTTACCGCTGCCAAAGTTCATTCATCCATACCGTGGCAGATGTTTAACGGTAAATGTGTGAAAAACTAAATGCAAGTAGTAATACTCTTTGCTGGAGGCATACTTACTACACAAAGATGAAATGTTTTTTCTGGGGGGAAGAAAACAAGCAATAGCTTTTGAGAAAAAAAAATGAGTGACAGAATCATTTTATCCAAGTCTCATACACCTGAATTAATCTACAAATCAAACAACTTTCTCTTCATGTTCAGTAGCACGATGTCCATTAAACATGCCTTTGCTTATCAAAAATTGGTATACCAGTGGCATGAAGCCTCTAAGTCCAAAGGCTAACTCTTTTGACAAACATTGAATTTAAAAAAAACTTATGGAATTGCTTTTGTTTTAAAATAACATATTTTGATATTTGTTTTTTATTTATCTTTTTTTTTATTTCTATGATGCTATAACTGAACCCTGCACTGGCGGTGTAGACCTAATTCTCCATAATTTTAACTCATATGGGAATATCCTCAATCATATGGCCATCTTACCTGAACCTCTATTAAGCAGCCACCTGTCTTAAGCAAGCGATATTGGATTATCCCTTGACCGCTTGCTTAAGACAGGTTTGACTGTATTTGTAATATATATTAAGTAAATCAAAGTGGTCAATGTGACCATTTCCAAAGGAAAGGGGAGGAGAAAATTATAATTAGGTCATAGATCATATATTACAATTATGAAGAAATTAAATAAATAAAGTGGTTCATCCGCTACGCTCGTTCCCACTTCATTAGTTTATAATTGTAATATATGATCTATAACCTATACTTAATCACATATTTTGTCAATATTTGTAATATCTATTAAGTAAATCAATGAGTAAATCCGTGAAGCGGTCAATGTGACAATTTTCAAAGGGGCGAGGAGAAAACTTTAAGTATCTCAGCTAGTCTGAGCCTTTGCTGGTCGCACAAACCATATTGTTGGAAATCCCATGTTGTGGCTCAAAACCACAGCCAACCCAGGAACTGATTCTATTTATGTCTGAAAATCATTGAAAGGCAAGTGAGCCCTTATCCGGCCATTATTTTTTTGTCATGAAAATCTTGTCTGACCGCGGCTATTTTTTGTCATGAAAAAGTCATCTTCTAGTAGATATAAGTTTGCTGCCTATATTCAAGTGTACTTGCATGAGACTGGATTCCAACACAGTGAACCCTGATCAGTGATCATATTCTTTGCGTAGAACATAGAGCAGAGTAGACAACAATAGTCAAGACTGGTGGAGAAAAGGGTTAAGTCCAAATCACGCCTACCAAAGGATCCAATTCTAAACATCTGGTAGAAAAACAACTGCTCTATGAAGAAAAGAAAAATCGGGGAATGTCATGCAATAGCCTATGGATTCCTACGTTTGTGGTATAAATACGAGCTCAAAAAGTATTCTCATTTGGTCATATTTACTTTTCACGCAATAAACACGTTTCTGTCGAATTCTGGTACACTTATTTTATGTGAAGAATAAATCTGGCAAAACGCGAGAATTTTCTGACCTCAAATTTATACCAGAAAGGTAGGAATGCATAGGCTGTTGTATGATATTCCCTGATTTTTAGCTCACCTGAGCCGAAGGCTCATTGGTGAGCTAATAGTATACCAGTGACTCCGGCGTCCGTCCGTCCGTCGTCCGTCAACATTTTCAAACATCTTCTCCTCTGAAACTACTGGGCTAATTGAACTCATATTTCATATGGAGACTCCTTAGGATGGGGGAAGGAAAGTTTGTTCAAATGGACCTGGTCACATGACCAAGATGGCCGCCACGCCCATATATGGTAAAAACCCTTAAAAAATCTTCTTCTCCAGAACCAGAAGGCCGATGACCTTTGAACTTGGTATGTAGCATTGGGGTTGTGGGGCCTACCAAATTTGTTCAAATGATGATCCTAGGTTGACCTTGACCTACTTAACGTCAAGGTCAAATTTGCTTCCTAATGCATTTAAATGGGAAAATTTCTTAAAAGTTGATTTTTTTGAAAACTGTGGAGTTTTTAGTCATTATTCTCAATTGACATGTTTACCCTAATAAGACAATGGCAATAAATAAGTTCAAAAGGTCAAGGTTGACCTTTGACCTTTCAGCGTAGGTCGCTCATATTGAAGTCCAATCAATATATTAAAACATAGTTTTCTCACAAACCATTGGCCCAATTGAACTCAAATTTCATGTGAAGACTCCTTATGATAAGTTAGCCAAAATTTATGCAAAATATTTTGGTCACATGTCCAAGATGGCCGCCACGCCCATATATGGTAAAAACCTTTAAAAATCTTCTCCAGAACCAGAAGGCCGGTGACCTTGGGACTTGGTATGTAGCATTGGGGCTGTTGGGCCTACCAAGTTTGTTCAAATGATGAACCTAAGTTCACCTTGACCTACTTAATGTCAAGGTCAAATTTGCTTCCTTATGCATTTTAAATGGGATTTTTTTTGAAAATTTCATTTTTTGAAAACTGTTGAGGCCAAAGTCATTATTCTCACTTGATATGTTTAACCAAATGAGACAATGGCTATAAATAAGTTTCAAAGGTCAAGGTTGACCTTTAACTTTTCAACCAAGGTCGCTCATATTGGAGTCCCATCAACACATCAAAACATAGTTTCCTCAGAAACCATTAGGCCATTTGAACTCAAATTTCATATGAAGACTCCTTGTGATAGGTTAGCCAAAATGTATTCCAATTGTACTGGTCACATGACCAAGATGGCCACCACACCCATATATGGTAAAAACCCTTTAAATGTCTTCTTCACTGGAACCAAAAGGCCAATGGCCCTGGGACTTGGTATGTAGCATTGGGAATGTGGACCCTACCAGATTTGCACAAATGATTAATCTATGTTGACCTTGACCTACTTTATGGCAAGGTCAAATTTGATTCCTTATGCATTTATTTGGGAAAAATCTTGTATTAAGTACCAAAATGTCAAGCTGACCTGTGACCTTTTATCCAAGGCCACTCATTTGGACTGCCACACACCTACCTAAACATCTGTTTCTCAGAAATCACTGGGCTGTTTGATGGATTATTCATTAGATGGTTTAAGTCACTTGACCAAAATGTCTGCAACCCCCATATATGGTAAAACAAAATTTATTCTATTATAAGCTGTAGTTGACCTTGACCTATTTTAACATTATTAAGGAGAGCAGGTGAGCGCCTCAGGACCTTCAGGTCCTCTAGTTGATTCTCTTCCCGGAGGAATTGTTTTTAATATTCAACCAGATGTTGGGCATCGGATGGTTTGGTAGGCAAGCAAATACAAGCCAGCCGTTGTAATGCTTAGTTCACACCAACGGCGCTTTGATGGCGCTTTAAAGCGGCGTGCAAAGCGGTACCAAAGCGTAACAAAGCTTGATTAAAGCGTCAGGGTCGTAATAGATCGTGGGAAAGCTTGGAGTAAAGCGGGACATTCGGCAAGAGCGCCAAATTTTTTTGAACTGTTCAAAAATTTTGGGCGCTGTCACGAATTGATTAAAGCGCCGAGAGCGTATCAAAGCTTAACAAAGCGCAACAAAGCTCGGCAAAGCTTGACTCAAAGCGTAAGAAAGCTTAACAGAGCTTGGTTCAAAGCGGGGACCCCAGTCTTCACGGTCTGTCACCACTTGACACGCTTCGTTAAGATTCTCAAGATTTGCTACGATCTGGCATGAAGATCTGACACGAGGTCAGACGCTTTCATCAAGATCTGACACGCTTTGTTACGCTTTCATGAAGGACTCTCACGCTTTCACACGAATTGAGGCGCTTTGATCAAGGATTGACACGTTTTGTTAGGCTTTGTTACGCTTGGCAAGCTTCCTCACGCTCTCTCGCGCTCCTTCACGCTCTCCTCCGCCTCAAGGGCTAGGATTTAGTTATACAGCAGGGAGACAAACATCATGTCTTCTTCAGATAGATCATGCTCTGGAATTTCTGGATCTTGTTGTTCTGCCATCGTGTTCTGGAATCAAAGATGCAATGATTTTGTGGATCTGCTGCATCTTTATTTATAGCTCTGGGTCAAAAGCGGCATGAAATCGGCGATCTCGACATTTTCCAATGCATAACAGAGCTTAACAGAGCGTAACAATGCACAACATAGCTTGATAATCGTATCAGAGCCTGATTTAAAGCATCATAGTCGCATCAAAGCGTAATAAAGCGTAATCAAAGCTTATCAAAGCGTGATTTCAAGCATAACATAGCCTCATCAAAGCGGGATCAAATCGTGAGGAAACGTAACAAGTCGGGCAATAATTGGTCCCCAATTCGTATCAGAGCGTATCAGAGCTTATCAGAGCGTAACATTACTTAGGAGATCGCGACATTTTTGGAAAAGTAAACAAAAATGACGGCGCTTTGCGCGCTGATTTAAAGCGCGGCATTCGCCGTTGGTGTGAACCAGATATAACTATTTTCTGTTTCTTTTAGCCTAAATTTCTGCTTTCATCAGTATTTTTAATTGATAAGTACTATTTATATTTTCAGCATTTCCGGCATGCTCTCGCTGATTCCAGCCCATGTTCACTCACAAAAGCTCAAAGTAAGTCAGATTTATATCTTAACCTGTTAATGGTACCAGTAGGTAGGAGATCTGGTGTTACATGCCTGTGTGGATTTATAAAAAATGAAACTGTAATCATTTGATTTGTGTATGCTTACCGCAATAATGATAAACTAACAATGATTATTATACCCCCGGTACGAAGTATATAGGGGGTATATAGTTTTTGCCTTTTCTGTAATTATGTTTGTCTGTTTGTCTGTCTGTCTGTCTGTAAACTTTTTTTTCCGTCAAAGATTTCTCAGGAACTACTTGGGTTAGGATTCTGAAATTTGGTACAAAGCTTGATAGTGATAAGTTGTATTGTGTAACAAAAAAGTAGCCTCATATTGCTTATCAGTCCCTTTATTTGTTCATTTTTCTTTCTCTCTGATGGAAATTTCTGTCACAGATTTCTCTGCTCCTATTGGAGCCAGTGTTTTCAAATTTTTTGTACACCTTAAGGTAGGCAAAGTGTACTGTGTAAATGGAAATTAAGATGCTAATCCTCATTTTGCCTTCTTTTTTCAATTTTTCATTTTTTCCTTCTTTCACTCTTATATAATACATATGGACATTTTTTCTGTCAAAGATTTCTCAGCAACTGCTTGAGTTAGGATTCTGAAATTTGGCGCAAAGCTTGATAGTGATTAGTTGTATTGTGTAACAAACAAACAGCCACATATTGCTTATCAGTCCTTTTATTTATTCATTTTTCTTTCTCTCCAATGAAAGTTTCTGTCACAGATCTCTCGGCTCCTATTGGAGCCAGTGTTTTCAAATTTTGTGTACACCTTAAGGTAGGCAAAGTGTACTGTGTAAATGAAAATAAAGATGCTAAAGCTCATTTTGCCTTCTTTTTCAACTTTTCCTTCTGTCACTCCTATATAACATAACACATATGGATATTTTTCGTCAGAGTTTTCTCAGCAACTACTTGATTTAGGTAGGATAAGAAATTTTGTGTACACTCTCAGATAGGCAAAGTGTAATTAAGGTGCTAATCCTCATTTTGCCTTCTTTTTTCAAATTTTCAATTTTTCCTCCTGTCACTCTTATATAACGCATATGGACATTTATCATCATAGTTTTCTCAGAAACTACTTGATTTAGGATTATGAAATCTTTGACAATTTTGGCTTTTCTCTGAAAGTGCTACAACCTCTGATGGCTACCGCCGGGGGTATGTGAGCTTTGCTCACTTCTTGTTATATTTAGATGAACTTTTAACAATTAGATTTGCAAAATCCAGAATTGGAGAATTTATGTGACCAGATAACACAGAAACCTAGCTTCTAAGCTACATACTTAGAAGCTAAGTTTCAGTGTTATCTGGTCACAAAGTAAGGAAGAAGGCAAAGATCAGGAACTGATACAATCAGGTACCACACCTGACCCAGTACACCACATGGGAAAGTGAAAAAAGCACAAAAAACATCACATTCAATAGAACCAAGAGGTTAGCCCTTTCCCAGCAGGTGACCACAAGGCTGCAATGAACAGACAAGACAGCATGACAGACACGAAACATAAATAACAAAAAGGATCATCAAAAGAAGCACCCCATTGGAACGGTCAGTAAAAAATGTTTACTGGAGGGCTTAAACTAGTTTCATGATTCCAACCTTACACTTATTTCTGATGTGGATCAAGACAAATAGATGTTTGGTTCGCATTAAAGATCCCTGACATATCTTTGAATCATCTCCTTGTAAATACAAATCGAGGATAAAACAAAGATAAGGACTCAACAGTATATACAACTGAATACTGGAGTAAAAGAAATACAACAGTTAAACCGTGGTGGGCCCAGACCACAGACACAACACAGGGCTGCATAGCGCAGTCGATAACGTGCCTGGCAACAGATGCGAGTCTGACTGCAGATCCAGGGGTCGTGAGTTCGATCCCGGCCCGGTCCCATACTTTCGTGGAGATTGATCGTGAAATAATTTCTATGGTCATTTTCCTCATTTCTGCTGTATCATTCAAGAAGGGTTGATTTCAGCTACAAGCGAAAGTATGTGCACATAGTACTTGTTAACTGCTTGTTCAAGCTTGCCCAGGAAAAAGTGTGGTTAGGTGAACTGACTGTCCCGCCATGACCATAGCTGATGACTTGGGACGTAAAGCAACAAAACAAACAAAACAGACACAACAACTCTCTGGCTTCATGGCTCATTTCATTTCAATGATACAAATTTCACTGGAAAGAGACAGTAAACAGATTGGTCAAATAAACAAAATTCAGTATGCAAATAGAGCCCCAGAACATATATATACTATTTGCTGAAAATTGAGCATATGAAAAGTGTAACAGTTACTCTACCATGTCTACAAGATCTAGACTCTTTGCTGAATTATCATTGGTTGCAAATCTGGGAACTACATTCCACAAAATTGTGTTAATATAATTTTGTTCTCCCGTCATATGAGACATATCAGGGTAGGGCCGACATCAAAAAGTGGATAAACAAAGGTAGACATTTAGTAGGTTTATAGTAAGTTTGTTTTTTGAACAAAGTAAGTAAGAGTGCAAAGATCGGGAATCGATACAATCAAGTACCACACCAGACCCAAGATACCAATGGGAAAGTGACAAATCACAGTTAGACACCACAAACCAGAGCCAAATACTATCTATCTTACATTATGTCTAAACCCCCAAAGTATCATTGTAGCCCATGTTTATTTGTTCATCTTTTCTTTATTTCAGTTAAGCTCCACATAGCCCACTTGTATGAAGTTCAGGTAAGCCAAATTGCAATCTTTCTTTTTTTGTCTTCCATCAGTGGTGAAGCATACTTATTTAGTGCTCTCTGTCTGTCTGTATACCTTGTCCACATTTCTCTCTCTCTCTCTCTCTCTCTCTCTGGGTTGATGGTTCCACATAACCATGATGACATTGATGTGGCCATTATCATGATTATAGGAATGATTTTTATTTTGGTGGATTTTTTGATGTGTAAACTCCGGCAATGAAATCCACAAAATAACAATTTATTTCTTATAATTCCAACTTTGGAACAAAACAGCACATTTGTGTAGGGTTGTTGACAATGTTTTAAATTTTAAAGCAATAGTGAAGGAAAACAGTTTTTAACTGCTGTCCATGAAAGATGGGGCAGCCATCTTGAAAATTCTGTCAGTTCAAAAGTGTTTTTTTTTTCTGAAATAAGGAGCAAGTATGTTTGAATGGGCTCAAAGCAACTCCATTTATTTTGGAATTGTTTACTTTTTGTGAAATACAGCTTGCTGATTTCATTGAAGAACATTAAGATTTAGGCCCTACCACAGATCAACAGGTTTTAAAAAGCACTTACCTTCACAAGTCCTAGTAAAGGTAAATTGATAAAGTTGGTACTGCGTTGAAACCTTTCATTGTTGATGCAGCCTAGACATTATTTTGATGACGTTTCTCTTCAATGACAAGGCTGTTTGTTAAGTGACGTTCTTAGGGCTAAATGTTGTACCCCTCTATAAATGAAATCTTTAGTATTCCCCCGCTGCTTATTTGAGGCACCACCCACCATACAATGTGTTTAACCCTATTTAAACTGGTGAAAGTTTTATCCCAGACACAACAATATCTTGGTTCGAGGTTGTATGTACTATTTGTGATCATTTACACTATCTTAACACTGATATCAAATATTCTTAAGTGTGGGTCTTTATCCAAGTGTAAAAAAGGATTTGTCTTTGCAACTGACCAATCAAAATCACCGGAAAAACGATGTATACATTGAATTGGAATCATTCAATCATGACGCAAACAAACTCTTGTGTTGTTATTAATGTCTATGACTGTAGCCAGTCTAGTGGGAGGAAGGTTGACAACCTTTCATGTAAATGGCTGATGTAAGCAGCTCGCGGCACAGTTTTATTATTATTAAGTTTCAGGGCAGAAAACTAAAGCATGTAAATAAACTGGTCACTGATCAGTCTGCTCCTGGGAATATTTGTGTGCATTCTTCCATAAATCACATTTTGATATCAAGGTGGATTAGGTCAATCTGATCAGCTGGAAGATTCCATTATTAGAAATTCATTATTTCAATAACTTTTCTTTGATCAGAAGCTGAGGCTGTGTGCGATTGATTGTTTCTTATCTCTTTGCCTTCTAGTGTCGTCTGCGGATAACCTTGGCAAACAGTTAGGACCCAGATCAGGCCCAACATTTTGTCAGGCCTGATCTGGATCCAAACTGTTTGATAGTCTGATAGTATTGCTGAAAGAATTTTTTGAAAAGGTTTATTTTGAAAAAATTCAGCAGACGACAAAAAATTATGAAAGATTACCCAGCATGCAAAGAGTTAGGACTTGCTATGTTTATTTCAGTTTGATATTGATCGCAGTATTCCATATTTAGCTTCACTTTTTGACACATTTTTTTTTTTTAATATATAAAACATGTCTTACATAAAAGATATGGAAATTGGAAAAGGAAACCCTGCTTATGGACCCTTTTCAAATTTCCATATTAACCTTTTGTATACTGAAAACCCTTAAATACGTAAATTGACAAGCAGTGAAGACCCAGATGAACTGCCACAGAATGTGGCATTTCATCAGGGTCTTCACTGTTTGCAAATACAATAACAATCTTCAGGAAAAAACAACAAATTATATTAATTTGGAACTTATAACCAGGTACCACAGACAAACGTGACTTTTTTTTGTATCAAACTTAATGGAAAATCTATTGGTCTAAAAAAGGTTAACTCATTTGTTGCTGACAGCAACTTTTAAATGTCTATTAAAAACCTTTGCAAATGGTTTGGACCCAGATCAGGACCGACATTCTGCCGGTCCTGATCTGAATCCAAACCATTTGACACTCTGATAGTATTCCTGAAAGAATTTTCTGAAAAGTTTATTTTGAAAATTTCAGCAGACGACAACAAAACATCTATATTTGTCTGGTGAAATCAACACCCTAGATGTCATTGTAAATTGTTCTATGTAAATTGCCAGAATATTGGCAGTTATTGTCTATGATTGATTCCGGTCACTGAGTCGACCTAGTTTGTCATTTATGACAAAAGGAGTATTGACTTCCGAACATGCTAAACTAGGCCAGATGAAACTGATAGGGCCAGAATTTTTTTATTAGGCCAGAATTTTTTTATTAGTTGATTTACAGGAATTTTTTTTTCAGATTTAGGGTCGGACGAAAAAAAAAATAATAAAAAAGCTCTGAAAATGACCAGTTATTTTCAGAGTTTTTTTTTTTTTTTTTTTTTTTTTTTTTTTTTTTTCTTTTTAATTTCTCTAGAAAAGACAGTAAAAATAGTAAGGCAATTCTTCAGTCTGTATTAAATGTTTAAATATTTTATCATTTTCCGAAAAATCTGGACAGGACAATCACTTTTTACGGTGTCACTTTCAAAAATACACAGACAGAACCTTAAAAAAATATTATTTTTTCAACGAAACAAATAATATTTAGAGTTGGCGGATAAAATAAAAAAACTTTTTAGAAATTAAATTTTATTTTTTTCCTACTTTCCAGAAAATTACAGTAGGAGGGTTTGTAAATCAACTAATAAAAAAATTCTGGCTTAATTGATTTACAAACCCTCCTACTGTAATTTTCCGGAAAGTAGAAAAAAAAATTATTTCAAAAATTATTTTTTTATTTTATCCGTCGACTCTAAATATTATTTGTTTAGTTGAAAAAAATAATATATTTTTGAGGTTCTTTCTGGGTATTTTTGAGAGTGACACTGTTTAAAGCGATTCTCCTGTCCAGATTTTTAGGAAAATGATAAAATATTCAAAGATTTAATACAGACTATTGGTTTACCTATTACACTAAACTTGATTTTTTATGTTTTTCACATTGATTTTCGGCGATAACTTTTTTATTATTAATTTTAGCCAACTGTGTTCGCGATGAAAGTTGTAGAGAAAAATCAGCGCCGATTTCTCCAAGAGGTCCGAAGTTTCTGGCACAAACAGATTTTTGTGTACATAGATGAAGATTTTGCAATAAATTGAATTCAGCCCAATTTCCTAAGTCTTTTATTGACAGGTAAATTTCGTAGAGGCGTGACTGAAAAGGTTCGTCTCAAAATAATATTCACAAGCAGTGTATATACAGTTATTCAACGGTTGTTTATAGCATAATCCTGCTGTATGTAGACTCAGAATGTACTGTGCATATTCAGAATCTACTATGAGCATAATTATTTGTAAGTACAGAAGCTGTGATATCACATGACGCGCCATTTTTCTCTTATGCACGTGCTCCTAAAGGGACAGTTTCGAGATGACCCAACTAGCTTAACGCACGGGCGAATCAGGCGCGATTTCCAATATATTTGAACAAGCCATCCGTCGCCTTTCTTATTGAATCGGGGCGGTTCAATGTAACTTTTTGACTGACATATTTGACTTAGTTTATTTGCACTTTGCTTAAAATGCTCAAAGAGCGCATCTATGCGCAGAGTTAATTGCAGTTTCTATGATGTTGGAACCGCTTGGAGAAGTTGGCGCTAATTTTTCTCAACAACTTTCATCGCGAACACAGTTGACTAAAATCAATAATAAAAAAGTTATTGCCGAAAATCAATGTGAAAAACATAAAAAATCGAGTTTAGTTTTACTGTTTCTGGAGATATTTTTTCAGATCTTTTTCGTCCCCCCAACCCTAAATCTGAAAAAAAATTCCCGTAAATCAACTATTAAAAAAATTCTGGCCTAGCTGTGTTGTGGTAAGCAAAATGGTCTTTTGTCACGCTGAACCAGATATATCCTCTTAAGAAGCAGAGCGCATTAGCTCAGTCAGGGGGATATAGTTTTGGCGTCGTCCGTGCGTCCGTTTTTCCATTCCGTCCGTCCGTCCGGAACCATATCTCAGTACCTATTAGTCAGATTTGATTCATTCTTGGTACAAATGATAAGTACCATGGACTCTCGATATCCTATAAGTTTGGTCAAAATCGACCCCTTAACACTTGAGTTATTGCCCTTGTTTTAGTATAGGAAATTATAAGGCAAAACCTATATTAGCTTTTTTGTGTGATGATCTTCACATTTCATCAAAGCTATTATATTTAACAACTTCTCACTATTAGACCATGATTGCCAAGTACCTGTAGATAAGCATGGCAGTGTCAAAGTTTTACCCCACGCCCTTTGACTCCACCTAAGGGGTCAAAGGTCAAATATTTAAATTTCTCAATAGCTAAGGCAATTGTTAATATTTTTTTGCTGAAATTTTGCATACAGGCAGAGCAGCAATAGATTTGAAACATATCGAACGGGATTTCAGTTTGAAGGCCTGGGTCCGAGCCTGTTGGGTGGACTAAGGGGGTGGGGCCGAGGTCAAAATTAAACTTTTTCAGAATATGGTCATGTTGCATATCAAATTAAAGCTGACGATGCTGGCAGCAACATGGTAGCAAATATTTTGCCCACAGACACACCCTCGACCCAGGGGGTGGGGTCAAAAGGTCAAACTATAACTTTTTCTGAAAGTAGTCATGTTGCATATCAAATTAAAGCTGACGACGCTGGCAGCAACACGGTAGCAAATATTTTGCCCACAGACACACCCTAGACCCAGGGGGTGGGGTCAAAAGGTCAAACTATATCTTTTTCTGAAAGTAGTCATGTTGCATATCAAATTAAAGGGAATTGAGCACAGAGCACCATGAAAGCAAATATGCTGTCATTACACACACCAACGACCCCTGGGGTGGGGTCAAAAGGTCATTTTCTTTTTCTTTTCTAAAAGTGGTCATGTTGCATATCAAATGAAAGTGGAAGAAGTGTAGACCTACATGCAAGGTAACACTTTGAATTTACACACACCCTTGTTAGATTGGGAATCGAAGGGTTGTTGATTTGAGACTCACTGCCGGTTTAGTCACTGCGTTGTGTCCTTGAGCAAGACACTCTGTCCGCTGCTTAGAGCTGGTTCAACTCAGAAAGACCGGCACGGACATGACTGAAAAATAGTTGGCTGGCCCAGTGGGACGTAAAGAATCAAATCAAACAAAAGTACTCGGCGTAAGAACTTATGAGGTAAAACATGAAAATATATAGGCCACTGGCTGGATATGGTTTACCTCCCCCCCCAGGGGGAATTTTGTAGACCATATTTTTCTTGAAGCCCAATGTCTTGCAAGGATTTTGCAACATGTTAGCCCTCTGACAATGGCAGCGTTAAGCTGTAACAGCCTGTTACATACGTTACCCTACAAAATATTTGATAATTAAAATTCTTTTTAAGACTTCAGAAAAGTGCAAAAGATAAGGTAAGATTTCCAAATTGGTTATATTTTCTAAATAAGCTATTACTGGGCCACAGATAATGACATTTGAAAACAAATTTAGTCACCCCGGATGTAGTGTATGTTACATTTTTCCATTGAAACCCCTTTTAAATGATAAATGAATCTAATATAGCTTGTCTTAAATTTTATCGAAACCAGTTTATGTTCATTAATTTGGTATTACATTAAAGAATTTATATTTACCTTTTCAAAACTGCAAGCATTACGTTTCTATCTTATATACTTTTTGAGTTATTAGATGATGAACATGGTACCCCCATATCACAGAAAAATGTAAAATGTAATTCTCCAGGCCTCGCGCTGGCTATAGACCCCATTTCCCCCCAGGGGGAATTTCGTACACTATGATTTCCAGATACTACATTATATAAGCCACAAAATGAAATAAGTTAACTCTCTGAGAGTGGCAGCGTTAGCGGGTAACATCATGTTACGTACGTTACCCGCAAAATAACATTAAATTTTTCTGATAATGTCTCCAACCTGACATATTCACACTTGTTTAAAGGTCTGGCACAGGTTTAAGAACTTCTTATAGCACAGTTACATAATTTTAGCATTTATTTTATAAATGTCTTGAGTTTAAGCCGTTGTATATGTTACTTAGTGTTTCATATGTTATTTCCAAGTATCAGTATGGCAGTTATTGACTATACATGTATTACATCCGTCAGTGAATATAGTAAATTTATAAGGCTGCTATTCAAATGAATAAAAGTTCCTTATTATGGTGACTTACACTATTTTACAGCCCAGGTTACATACCTCACTCTCTGAATACCATTAAACATTCAAGATATGGTCTCCAACACGACCTGCTTGTACTTATTTGCATGCTGGCACAGGTCCATGTACTTCTTTTTACTCTGGCTCATTTGCTGAGGAAGTAACTCGGAACATAAACTACATAAACCCTCTTTTCTTTTATAGAGACATCAAATATAGTTGACATAATACTCATGGAAAGTTTGTAACATTCAGTGCAATGTGTGAGTAACAACTAGATCAAAGAGAACCCATCAGGTAGAAGTTCTAGAGCAAATATTCATATTTTACCCAAGGGTTGTAAAGAATTTTCCTGAACAACTTATTACTCCTCTATCAGATTTATCTTGCAAGGAGATTGCAATATGCCAGCACTCTGGCAATGGCACCATTACCCTGTAACAGCCGATTACATATATTACCCATCAACATCTTTGATAATTTTAGTAAATGACTTCTGAAAAGTGCAAACCATAAGGTAAGATTTCCAAATTGACTATATCATCCAAGTAGGCTATTTTTGCATCACAGATATGGACCTTTGAAAACAAATATGCACCCCAAAGTGTTACGTATGTTACTTTTTTTCATTATTCCTATATAAATGATTTATAAAACTAATATCGTTTGATATTTTTAATGTGAATGAGCTTACTACTCATTTTGTATTAAAGAATGTTTATGTACCTTTTGGAAACTGCAAATATTATGTTTCTATCTTTTATAAGGTTTGAGTTGTTGAGTTTTGAACATGGTAACCCCATATCACACAAAATGTAAAATATAATTCCGTGGCTCTTTTGTTAGGGTACAATTAAGATTTCTTTCACCCAGAGTAACTCAATTTCCTTCCCATTTATTTTCCACACATTTTGTCCATATCTGGAAAGCCTCACTTCTATTCATGGGAAAGACTTGATAGTTCAATCTTTGTATGTACATCTTAAGGACAGAAAAGCAGGGTGGAGGTAAGCTCATGTTCATGCCATTTGAAATAGTCTGTATGTGAGTATGACTTAAGTACTTTTTTCAGAAACATGTTGAACTGCAGCTTATTCACAATTACATAAATAGCACATGTTAAGGCTTCATATCACTGATGAGTGCCTAGAGCAATTCTTTATTTGTTTTCCTACCCTTCTTAGAATGTTGATGAACTAGTGGGGGAGGGGTTCTCTATCAGTTTGATAGGAATAACCTTTCCGTGGTACTAACACATCGGCACATTGGTAGTGTCACAATCTGTTAAACAGTGTATTACTACTGTAGATCTCTTCCCCATATTCTGGCCAATGCTGTTGACATTCAGAAGGTGCACCTTTTGTTGCATACACCATTGTTGAGCAAAACACCCAGGTTATCCTCTGCGAGAATGTTTGTAAGACTATAGACTGTCGCTTATACATTGTATATATGTATCAGTGACATAACCAACATGCCCTGCCTTTAGTGCCTGGTTGAATACTGGTGCTATCAGATCCATGAATGTGACAGGAAAAGCTATTATGCTCTGTAGTTACGGCACTAACATCAACAATATGTGCAGCACTACATGGCCAATCTAATGTTGGTTTAATGTGTGATTGCAAGCCATGCTGAAGTTTGGACTTGTCAGTTTTGGTGAAAATTCTATCAGAAGTTGACAATGACCATGGTACAGGTCCCAGAAGGAATGGCAGTGTCAACTCAAGCTCAACATTATGTCCAATAGAAAGAAGGTCATGCTGATCAAAGACGCTCCTTTAAGCTCTCATGTGGCTGTTTACGTTTTGTAAATTGGACAATTTCTTCTTGCTTGACCTCGCAAGCATCAAAACTTTATAAGCTTGTAGCATTTTATGGGGGATGTGAAAGACAGATTTTTTTAAACTAAAAGTGAGTCAATGGAGTCTGCAACAGCCTCCCTACCAATGTCATCAGCCTCAATAAGATCATTAGCTATGCCCGGCTTAGCAGGCACACTGAAAGACAAAAAGTACAGTTCATTGTCTTCAAAATTGAACTAAAAGGATTGGTGAAGCCTGAAACTGCCTCTAGTACTCATTCTACTTTGTATCTGAGCAGATTGAATATTTCATCAGCCTATAATACCTCTTTATTGTTTACCTGATAGTTATGTCAAAAGCATTTCTCAAGCAAAGAACCAATGGTTGTGACACACTAAACCCATTTTGTTCGAGAAGTTCTTTGCATCTGCGATGTGTATCAAATTTATGAGTGTTATCAGTTACACAGGACCTGGTACATATTGTACGTAGTTGTTGTGATCGTTTGCAATGAACATTTGGAGCAAGGCATACAAATAGAGATGACATGCAATTCAAAGTTGTTTTCCTTGTAGCCCTTATCAGTGTCAACACCATCTGAATCCTATCCATATACCTTGCCCAGAACTGAGCTGTTTCACAGTGACTGTCTTTCAGAACTTCTGATTTGAATGCATGGTATCTATACTGTTTATGTAAGCAAACAGCTAAGGTTGATAGATCACATTATATTATTAGTTTAAGTCACCATAAATTAATAAGGAACTTCAATTTATTTCAGCCTTATAAATTTTCAAAATACTCTGACAGACTTTATACATGTATTGTCAATAACTTCTATACAGATACTCAGAATAACTTATGTATTATTTGGTAACACATATAACAGTTAAAGCTCAAGGCATTTATTAAAGGCATACTTAAAATAGGTAAACCTTGTTAAAAGAAGTACATAAACCTGTGCAAGCATGCAAATAAGTATAAACAGGGCTTGTTAGAGACATTAATTTAAATGTTTAATGCTATTTTGAAGGTAACATACATAACATGGACCTGAAAAATAGTGTAAGCGACCATAATAAAGAACTTTAAATCATTTAAGTAGCAGACTTATAGAGTTACTATATTCTGTGACAGATGTAACACACGTATAGTCACTAACTACCATACTGATACTCGGAAATAACGCAGGAAACACTAAGTAACGTATACAACGGTAATTACTGAAGACATTTATAAAATTAATACTAAAAATATGTAACTGTGTTATAAGAAGTTAATAAACCTGTGTCAGTATGCATATATGTACGAACATGTCATGGTTGAGACATTATCAGGGATGTTTAATGCTATTTTGGGGGGTAACGTATATAACGGGCTGTTACACGATAACGCTGCCACTCTCAGAGGGCTAACATCTTTTATTTTGGGTCTTATATAATGTAGTTTCAGAAAATTATAGTGTACAAAATTCCCCCTGGGGGGGGAGGGGGGTCTATAGCCAGCTCAAGGCCTAATATATCTATAATTGACTAGTTTACAAAGTATCACTTAACCTGTCTAGACTTCTGTACTATAAACCTATATCCCCCCTAACATTGATACTTCTAGTCCAGAGCTCCAGAAAAGTAAGTACACGGGTGAAAGTTTTCAGGATTATTCTTGAATTCAGGATTTTGAGGCTGACTTTCCATAGAAAGTCAGCCTCAAAATGCTGAATTAGGGAGATTATAATAGGTCCTCTGATTAATTTCATTCTGTCTAAAGACAATTGACTAGTTAAACATCAAATTGACAATATTTAGTGGGCATAATGCAGGTTTTAAGATAGGAGCGTTCAGGATTTGGGAAATTTTGAATTTTCACTCATGTAAGTACCATTGTCAATCTAATAAGCAGACATGCTCTAATTAGCACACACTTTTTACCTTATTGACTGCTTCCACTATACTAAGTATGCTTCGGCATTTCATCTGAACAGGGATTTTCCTTGGCCAAATCTTGGGCGGAATATCGGGCCCCTTTCCAATTAAATTAGCAAAAACTTCCCAAAAAAGGTTATACATTATATTCCCAATTCCATAGCTTTACATTTTGGTAAAAAAATTCATGAATAGCAAAGTTAGAGTTGTTTGCATTCACATCATGATGCAAATATATATAGAAGTCAATACAACATATGTTACACTGCTATTAAATCAATCCAGTTTTTTTTTTACTGAATCCAGATTTCCCAATTTTGATAGTTTGATCACTGTTTTTCCAAAATTCAGCTATAGAAGTCAATACAACATATGTTACACTGCTATTAAATCAATTTGAAATGGAAATCCATTTTTTTTTTACTGAATCCAGATTTCCTAATTTTGATAGTTTGATCACTGTTTTTCCAAAATTCAGCAGGCCCCCGGCCCCGTCTTCAGTAATTTAGGAAAATCCCTGCATCTGGGCAGGCCTTTAGTTGT
This sequence comes from Loripinus fragilis, assembly GCA_964019695.1. Classification (NCBI taxonomy): domain Eukaryota; kingdom Metazoa; phylum Mollusca; class Bivalvia; order Lucinida; family Lucinidae; genus Loripinus; species Loripinus fragilis. Next base: position 59,990,911 of record OZ026524.1, on the reverse strand, counting down.
TAAGTGTGCATAACACGGTAACAGGAATATGATTTTCTTATTTCTCAACCAAAACATATGTTGTGGGTGCTCAAAATTATGGGTAAGAAACTATTTACAATTTTATGCTGAAAATATTTTCTTATCTAAACCTATGATCTGGGTCTTCACTGTTGTTCAAAGTATAACTCATTTAAGGAGTGACCAGTGTATTCAAAGGTTCGAGCAGTTCTTGCATATTGTTTTTGTAGTCAAATTTTTAGATTTTTCAAATTTTTCACCTGAATGCTGGACAGCAATATTGATGCAAGTAAACTTATTGAATAGACTATAAGAATCCATCATGAGTGTGAGGATGGGATAGGTAAATCGGTCCTAAGGATCCCCATTTGGCATCACAAGGCTTGCCGAGAGATGACAAGGGAAGGATTTTTATTTTCTCCCCATACACGATTCTTTTTCTTGCTCACCATTTATTTCCACATTTTCATGTTTAACTCTTAAAGCGCCACCTATAATTTGCTGCAGAGGACAATTTCAAATTTTGCTGTTTTTCAAAAATTACAATAAGGTATGATATTTCATGAGAATTGTTTGCTTGCAGACGATTCTCGTGAAATATCATGCCTTATTTTTTTTGAAAATTGGGGAAGATGTTGCAAAATTTGTCGTCTGCTGCAGGTGTGATTGGCACTTTAAGGGTTAAAAAATGCTCCCAGAAGTTTCTGAATATGCTGAGGTGCGACATGATATGATGACACATTTTAGCATACTAATGAAGTCACTTGATGACTTTGTCGCGTGAGTTCCAATACAACCAGCGTACAGCCCTCATGTGACAGTCTGGGTTAGATAACATGGGTTAGATTTTCTATCCCAGGGTAAAATCTCAGATATCCTTATCTGGTGTGCAAGAATTATTTCTTCTCTTTTTAGGGCAAGTATAAGCAGGCTAAAGAGGCGTATGAGCAGTTTGTCCAGTCTGAAGGGATCGAAGATATACACAAGGCCACTGCACACAAGCAATTAGGTGAGTTAAATACATGGGGTCAGTTTAATCCATACTCACATGGGTGAAAGTTTTCAGGATTTTTCCTGAATTCAGGATTTTGAGGCTGACTTTCCATAGAAAGTCAGCCTCAAAATGCTGGATTAGGGAGATTATAATAGGTTTTCCTATTTATATACAGTCTGTCTAAAGACAATTGACCATTAAAATTGAAATTGTGAATATTTAGTGGGCATACTGCAAGTTTTAAGATTGGAGTTTCAAAAGTTCAGGATTTTGGAAATTTTGAACTTTCACCCATGTAAACAATACTGGGCTGAACACTGATATATCCTGTCAATAAAAGTAAAATGCGGTATAAAAAATAGATATATATGTGAGAGAAAATAGCGATCCTTGGTGTTCAGTGGGAACTAGAAAATTGCAATCCTGGGCCGGCCCGCCATACTAGTGGGAAACTCAGTACACCTTGTCATCCCCCGACAAAGTCGGAGGGATATAGTTTTGGCGTTGTCCGTGCATGCGTCCGTCCATTCCGTCCGTCCACACTTTGTGTCTGTCCGGAACCATATCTCAGTACCTATTGGTCAAATTTAATTCATTCTTGGTACAAATGATTAGTACCATGGACTCTCGATATCCTATAAGTTTGGTCAAAATCTACCCCTTAACACTTGAGTTATTGCCCTTGTTTAAGTATAGGCAATTATAAGGCAAAACCGTTATTAGCTTTTTGTGTGATGATCTTCACATTTCATCAAAGCTATTATATTTAACAACTTCTCTCTGTAGACCATGATTGCCAAGTGCCTGTAGATAAGAATGGCAGTGTCAAAGTTTTACCCCACCCCCTCGGACCCCACCTAAGGGGTCAAAGGTCAAATATTTAAATTTCGCAATAACTAAGATAATTATTAATATTTTTTGCTGAAATTTTGCATGCAGGCAGAGCAGCAATAAATATGAAACATTTCAAACAGGATTTCAGTTTGAAGGCCTGATTCCGAGCCCCTTGGGTGGACTTAGGGGGTGGGGCCGAGGCCAAAATTAAACTTTTTCAGAATATGGTCATGTTGCATATCAAATTAAAGCTGACGACGCTGGCAGCAACATGGTAGCAAATATTTTGCCCACAGACACACCCTCGACCCAAGGGGTGGGGTCAAAAGGTCAAACTATATCTTTTTCTGAAAGTAGTCATGTTGCATATCGAATTAAACGGAATTGAGCACAGAGCAGCATGAAAGCAAGTAAGCTGTCATTACACACACCAACGACCCCTGGGGTGGGGTGAAAAGGTCATTATTTGTTCTTTCCTAAAAGTGGTCATGTTGCATATCAAAGTAAAGTGGAAGAAGTGTAGACCTATATGCAAGGTAACACTTTGAATTTACACACAATATTTACCTCTTAGGTTGGGTTTAAAGGTCAGATATTGAAATTGTGCAGATGTAAGTATATTTTTTTTTAACTAAGCACTAAAACATACATGACAGGCGTTTGTTATGATCTGAATAATACTGTAGGTGTGAATGGGATTTATGTTTTGTGATTTACATGCTTCTCTCAAATAACCCTTAGTCGGGGGATATAAATTCGTTGAATTTGCCTTGTTTCTAACTGGAACAGTGGACACTCGGGTTGGGATTTCCCTGTCCCCACTGAACACCAATGATGGAGTCTATAAATACTAAGGGAACACTGTGCTTTAAAGATTTGCTATAGCATATGCACGGGTGGGCATCAGCGGAACTACCGCGAAATCGCGTAAACGTAAATTTGTTCCTTCGTCACATCCGGGACCTTTCGCGGTAGTGGCATCGTCACGGAAAAGACAAAGAAAGGTAGGTACTCTCGCTTGTTTTGATTTTTTGTAAAAGAATGAGCTAACTATATAAGAATCTGGCAATGCTATTCCATGTAGATATGATTTACCTTGCTAAACAGGCCAAATGCTATGTTGAAAAAAGGTTTGCTTTGAGATGAGAACCGTAACCAAATCAAACCCAGAACGGGTTTTAGTTTTATGTCAAAACGAAACGGGTTCAGTTTTATGTCAAAACGAAGAAAATATGCAGATTTTTTGCCAGTTTTAGCTCAGAACAAGAGTATTTAACACATGGTATGTACATAACAGCCCTTATTCGTCCTTCGTACGTAAATAAATCGAACCGATCATGTTCTATGAAGGAATAAATGCTACAGTTTTCAGGCGCAGTATCGTCTTCGCCATAGAGCTAGTTGTAACGTTGCGCTCTAGTTCCTTCGAGTATACCATGTCAGAACATGCAGTGCATGCAGGAGCGGAGAGAAATGTGTGTAATATTGTAGTATCTACTGAAACACCCCAAACCACCACCAATTCATCTCAAACGCACCACCAATTCATCTCAAATCTCAAGTATAAGGTCTCGTCCTCTGGCCCAAATATACTTGAAGTGTATATCATTTATCTACATGTATATATGTGTCAGTACATGAGATTTTGTCACTTATCGCATGTGCCACGACTCAGATTAGCTTGCGCATTTTTAAAGTTTCACTTGAACTTCCATCTACTGACACATATATACATGTAGACAAATGATATACACTTCAAGTATATTTGGGCCGGTAGACGAGACCTGATACTTACATCTGTAGCGCATCTGTGCAAAAGGCTGAGCTAAAGTTTGTGGGGGCTTTGGAGGTGAGTACTTGGGGTGGGGCATGGATAAGCGTGCTAGTTTGTACACGGGGAGCAGCGTTTGAGATGGATTGGTGGAAGTTTGGGTGTGTTTCAGTATAGATACTACAATATTACACACATTTCTCTCCGCTTCTGCATATACTGACACGGTATACTCGAAGGACGTTACAACTAGCTCGATGGCAAAGGCGATACTGCGCCTGAAAACTGTAGCATTTATTCCTTCATAGAACATGATCGGTTCGATTTATTTACGTACGTAGAACGAATAAGGGCTGTCATGTACATGCCATGTGCAAAATGCTCTTGTTCTGAGCTAAAACTGGCAAAACATCTGCATACTTTATTCGTTTTGACATAAAACTGAAGAAATCCTGTTCGGAGTTCGATTTGGTTACGGTTCTCATCTCAAAGCAAAGCTTTTTTTAACATCGCGTTTGGCCTGTTTAGCAAGGTAAATCATATCTTCATGGAATAGCATTGTCGGATTTTAACATAGTTAGCTCTTTATTTCACAAAAAATCAAAATAAGCGAGAGTACCTACCTTTGTTTGTCTTTTCCATGACGATGCCACTACCTCGAAAGGTCCCGGATGTGACGAAGGAACAAATTTATTTTTATGCGATTTCGCGGTTGTTCCGCTGATGCCCACCCGTGATATGGGTCGCGACGCGAGAATACCTGTCTTTGGGGTTTCTGACAAAGTGAGATTCAAACCAGCCTGCTTAGCTACAGAGACTAGATAGAAATTTAAAATTTCGCTCTTAGCAAGTCTAGATATGGTACTTATTAATAAGGGAATAACAAAGGCAAGGTTCAGACTGCGCTGATGCACAGGCAGGTCTGCACCTTTGTTGGCAAAGCCTCCGAAGACAGGTTTTCTCACTTGGAGGCCCATATGGTGGGAGCCTAGGAGATAAACTACACACAAAATAATATACCTAAACGCAAAAGAAACGCAACCGTTTTCAATCCACTTTTTCTTCTACATGGGTCACATGAGGCTAATTCCTGTGTTCCTGCGTATTGAGTAATGATTTGCCGTAAAATGGTTTTGATCACAGTTTCCATTCTGACGTTATAATGACGTCAGTAAATTTCAGCAAATTGGGATTAAAAAGTGATTTATCATTCGATTTGAAAACAAACAGCTTGATCTGAGAGCCAGATGTCTTAACTAAAGGAAAACACTAAAACTGTTTGAAAGTTGTTGATTATCAACGCTACCAGTCGCCGCGTTACTGCGTTTCTTTATTGACGTCAACCTTCTAATTTTTAAAACAGTCATTACAGACGCATTTTGTTCGATCATGTCGCGATACTTATGTCTTCCATGTAATGTATTGAGGGCTATCTGGTGACATTAAAAATTTTCGATTATTGATTTTCGCTTGGATAAAACTGGCCGTTTACGCATAAACATTAAATACGTCATTTTGACAAAATGAACGGTGACAGAAACATAAAAGTACCTGATTCGATTTTGTCTACCCTTTTGCTTCCAAAAACCGAGTTTGGTTTAAAATGTTTTTCACAAAATATGCACATTGTTTTTTAACTTTGTGACTTTAAAAATGGGGGTTGCCTTACATTTCTCGTTGCAGTTTGACAACCATAGGTCACAACGGTCTGATTTTGCTGCTGTATGCAAGGCAATTAACGGTACTTAGCGATTTCATTATCGCTGGCTGGTCTTTTTTTATGAAAAAGAAGGAACTACCATTTTAGAAAGAGTTGCGTTTCTTTTGCGTTTAAGTATATAAAGGTAGAACCTCTTGTGTATCATCCCTCCGCAGACCAGATTTGGGGGTATAGTAATCAGCTTGACTTCCGTCAATCTGTCAGTAGACAAAGCCTTGTAGTGCAAGTTATAACTTTCTTGCTCTTTGAGATGTTTTGATGATATTTGGCAAGGTTGGGTATAAGGTCTCGGAGCGCAGTTGCTTAATGGTTAGAGCTTTTAGTTAAGACTGGGGATCCAAGGGTCGCTAGTTTGAGACTCATCGCCAACGGAGGCACTGTGTTGAGTCCTCGAGCTAAGTACTCTCCGTCGCTTAGTGCTGGTTTAACCAAGGAAGACAGGAAATCACCCTGACAGGACTGAAAAATTGTTGACTTGTACGTAAAGCATCAAAACAAAAATAAATATATATTTCATTGGCGTAGCTCCCATTACACATCAAGGAACGTGCTTAATAAAAATAGTAACATTCAAGGGACGTCACCTAATTGTGTAAAAGTGATTTTCCATGCCATAAGGAACTGCTCTAAAAGGAAAGAATTCACTCCCTCTGGGAGCAAATTCAAGAATTCGCTCCCTCTGGGAGCAAATTCTTTCCTTTAAGAGAAGTTCCCATTTTGAAAAAGGATGCAATTGAAGGGAATCACTGCTTGATCCAGTAGTCTCCCTTTGATGTGCGTAACCTTTTTAGCGTTCTGGCTACGCCATTGAATTTGGAAAAGACAGTGTGTTGGTGCAAGAATGGGTTTAGCTGAGCCACATGCTATTAATCATTAAGAAAAAACTGTTTTACAGGTTGGTTATACCATACAATAGAGAGTTTGGGAGATAAGCCGACACGAGAACAGAAGGCTGTACACCATCTACAGAAGTCTATAGATGTTGACAATACCAACGGACAGACTTGGTATCTCTTAGGAAGGTAAGCTTGTGTTTTATAGGTTGGTTGTACCATACAATAAGGAGCCTAGGGGATAATCCTACACGAGAAGGCTGAACACCATCTTCAGAAGTCTATAGATGTTGACAATACCAACGGACAGACTTGGTATCTCTTAGGAAGGTAAGCTTGTGTTTTATAGGTTAGGTGTACCCTACAATAGAGAGTTTGGGAGACAAGCCGACACGAGAACAGAAGGCTGTACACCACCTGCAGAAGTCTATAGATGTTGACAATACCAACGGACAGACTTGGTATCTCTAAGGAAGGTAAGCTTGTGTTTTATAGGTTGGTAATAAAGAACCTAGGGGATAATCCTACACGAGAAGGCTTGAACACCATCTTCAGAAGTCTATAGATGTTGTCAATACCAACAGGCAGACTTGGTATCTCTTAGGAAGGTAAGCTTGTGTTTTATAGGTTGGTTGTACCATACAATAAGGAGCCTAGGGGATAATCCTACACGAGAAGGCTGAACACCATCTTCAGAAGTCTATAGATGTTGACAATACCAACGGACAGACTTGGTATCTCTTAGGAAGGTAAGCTTGTGTTTTATAGGTTAGGTGTACCCTACAATAGAGAGTTTGGGAGACAAGCCGATACGAGAACAGAAGGCTGTACACCACCTGCAGAAGTCTATAGATGTTGACAATACCAACGGACAGACTTGGTATCTCTAAGGAAGGTAAGCTTGTGTTTTATAGGTTGGTTGTACTATACAATAAGGAGCCTAGGGGATAATCCTACACGAGAAGGCTGAACACCATCTTCAGAAGTCTATAGATGTTGACAATACCAACGGGCAGACTTGGTATCTCTTAGGAAGGTAAGCTTGTGTTTTATAGGTTGGTTGTACTATACAATAGAGTGTCTAGGAGATAATCCTACACGAGAAGGCTGTACACCATCTGCAGAAGTCTATAGATGTTGACAATACCAACGGACAGACTTGGTATCTCTTAGGAAGGTAAGCTTGTGTTTTATAGGTTTGTTGTACCATACAATAGAGGGTCAAGGGGATAAGCCTACAGGCCCCCAGATAAAAGTGTGTAACTGAAACTTATTTATCTTATTTCTCAATCAAAACATATGTTGTGGGTATTCAAAAGAACAGTCTCAATGAGACGGTTCTTTTGAGCACCCAAAACACATCTTTAAACTGATAGATAAGCTGCATATGCTGCACCAAATAAAGGCACAACGATATTATACTAATTAACTAGTACTAATTTCTCCATTATCTCAGTCTAGCATTTCTGAAGTAGAATTTTAACACTTAAGTCTGTATTTTTATAAACTTTAGTCCTTGAAAACTGTATGTAAGTCTTTTAGATGTCCTTGAAAAGGTCTTGAATTTTACTCCAGCCTGCCTGTATGAACCCTGTAATGGGTAACTCTTCCTTAGTTTGCTGGCAGAGCAAATATTGCAACTTTTGTAAAAGTATCGGTGCCTAAACAGGGCTTTTTCCAGCAATTTTGGGAAAAGGCCCCTGGCCAAATTGGGAAAAAATGATCAACTTAACAGCAAAATTGGGAGAAATTAATGGCATAGAACATATTAACAAGGGTAGCAAAATATATCCTCAAAATCAAGTTATTTTAGATTGTATAATGCCAAATATACCACTTAAGCACAAGTGTTTAAGTATCATTCTGATATGGGTCATTGTTTCTCACAAGAAGTAGTGGTCTCTAAAATAAAAAAAAAAGAAATTACTTTTCTCAATTGGGAAAAACAAAACAGACATGGTATTGGGAAAAAAAGAGGCTATTTTCGATTTGGAATGGGGCAGAAATTCAGCCCCTAGAGAAGGGCAGAAATTGCCCTGCTATTAAAATGATTGATATGTAATAGGATAATTCACTTGCTATTTAAAGCATGCCGGTGTTTCCTACTTAAAGTAGGAAAAACCATGAAAAGCTATGACTTAATGAGCAGGTCAAGGATAAATAAAAGCTCAAAGCAGTTCAAAGAGGACAACACCAAACATGTCACTTACATTTCCTTTTTACAGTAGGTAGTGAGTAATCTGAAATGTACTAATGACATTTATAAACAACATTGTTTGTTATACATATCATGTATTGTTATAACATGTCATGATCAGCTGCTCTGTGTACTAAGATGATTAATTCTGCAAATTGAGACTCTTCAAATCGGCATCAACAAGAATTCACAAAGAAATCAAAGTTGTACCATTTCCAATGTAAAAGCTGTCTGTGGTTACAGCTTGGCAACTATTTCAGCTCATTTTACATCTGTGCGTTGTCATCTGTTCACATTTTCAAAGAAGTATATCTCTAAAGTTAGTTGACCAATTTTGATCAAATTTCATGTTAACCATGCTGCATCATCAGGGAGGGAGAAGGCTGCACAAGGTTTTTGGGCTGACTGGATTGGAACTCCGGTTGCCACGGTAAAATAAAGCTCACATTTAGTTTCTATCAAATGTCTTGTGGTCCCCTGCATAGATCCTGCCAATCAAGCCTCTGAGATCCAAACTGACCACACTCCAGGGATCATTGATCCCACAGATCCCATAGGGGATCAATAGATCCCATAGACTTATAATGGGAAAAGCTATAAAAATCTTCTGAAACCATGAGGCCCGCAGCACAAATCCTGCCAATCAAGCCCCTGGGGTCCGAACTGACCTCACACTGTCTTATAAGGGGAGAGACTAAAAAATCTTCTCTTAATCCATGGGGCCCCACAGCAGAAGTGGTCCGCAACATTATCCAGCCAAGCAGCCCTGTGGTCAGAAATTGCCACACTTGATTTATAATGGGGAAAAACTAAAATTAATCTCTTAAACTGTGAGGTCAACTGCTTATATAAATTTAATAGCAATTTCTAGTCGTCCCCTACATAAATCCTGCCAATCAAGCCCCTGGGGCCCCAACTGGCAATGCCTTCTTTTTAAAATATTCTTTTTTGAACCGATGAGGCCCACAGCTTATATATATCTAGTATATAGCAATGCCTAGTGGTCCCAACCATGCCCCTGGGCTCCATATTGGAAATGCCCTAGGGGTCAATAAATGGATAATGAAATTTGGGTGTGATCAGTGTCAGATCTCCAGATAAGAGTATGTATTGAAAAATTCATTTTCTTATTTCTCAACCAAAACATCTGTTGTGGGTGCTCTTAAGAACCGTCTCAATGAGACGGTTCTTTCAGTACCCACAGCATATGTTTTCAGCACCAACACACATGTTTGAATTATTGAGTAAGAAAAAAGCTTTTAAATTTAAGCTCAAAAAGTTTTCTTTAGGAGCGCAGTAGCTCATTGGTAGAGTAATTGACTTGAGACATAGGGGTTGCGGGTTCGAGCCTCATCAGCATCACTGCATCATGTCTTTGAGCATGACACATTAATCCTTGCTTTGTACTGGTTCAACCCAGGAAGACCCATCCCAACATTACTGGAAATTGTTTGACTGTGATGCAAAGAATTAAAAGAAAAACGGTGCTGCTACAGTGATTATGCCATGTGATGACTTATTTAGACCGGGTTTTTTCAGTACCCACAATGTATTTTTTAGCACCAAATGCTTGAATTTATGAGAAACAAAATGCTTTTAAATTTACACTCATAAAGTTTTTGTTATCTTTCAGGTGCTTTTCAAGCCTTGGCAAAGTCCATGATGCATTTGTATCATACCGGAACTCGATCGACAAATCAGAGGCCAGTGCTGACACCTGGTGCTCTATAGGGTGAGTCTTTATCTGATACAGTGTAATTTCTTTATAACACGCCTTGTTATTACACACATGGACATGTTTCGGCTATCAAAATCTTTTTCACAATGGAATTTACAAAGGAACTATTTGAAAATGACCATAAAAATGGTCATTTTCCTAAAATCCTTTGTAAAATTGCCCCTTTATAACCCAATTCAGTTATAAAATGGTCCATTCTTATGGACCCCATTAAGCTACCATTTTCCATTAAGACCTCTGTTTTGTCTATTTTTAAGTGGCCGCTTAAGACAGATATTACTGTCTTTTGAGTATGCATGTTGCAAAGACTTAGACAAGGCTGCTCTGATGGGTAGGATCATGTGAGCCTTCCCTGCTTGCTGGTGCAATAAGTACCAAAATCTCATATGAACTCCTTGTAGAATAGGTGCTTCAATAACTATACCGAGAAACAATGAATTTCATCTCTTTGTTGTGTGTGCCAGAATATGATACTTGAAGTTACTTGTAGACAATGTTGGTTGTTGTTCAGTTATTCAGTAATTTTGCCTCAAGGGGTTATCACTGCAATCATAGCATGTTCTTTACATCCACTCACAGATAAATCAAATCAAAGGAGTGGAAACATTCAGGATCCCCACCACTGAAAAAAATTGTCTGTTACATCTGATCACCACAGTTAAGGTATGGTGCTTGCGGACTTCATAACTTTGAAAGAATCTAAGAATCCTTGCGTAGTACTGGTTCAATCCAGGAAGGCACATCTCGTTTTTATAAAGACCAAGATCAGGGAAGGTATCCAAATAACCCAGTCTTGATGGACAAAGTGTGTAAACTTGAAAAGTGATCAGAGGAGCAGTCTGATCAGAGACTAATTGCTTGCTTTCTTCAGCATATTTTGTATCCATGGATATCTGGCTGGGATTAGTGCATATTTAATATAGAAAGATTCCATTTCAGACATTCAGCATTTAAAGAGTTCAATAAGCCCATTGAAGCCATTGGAATTTACCACTTCTAGTCCTATCAACTGGATTAGTCTATTCTAATTTATTGGGTGTTGGATGGTATTTTTCTTTTTACCCCCTAAATTTTAATTGACGTTTTTTTAAAATTTATTTTCTTTAGTTGATGAGGGGTGGAGAGAGGATCCAAAATAACACTAAAAGCTGGCCATCATTGGCCCACCAGGGAGACACCATTCCATGGCGTCTTGCTGGCAGGCCGATTATTGCCCAATATTGAATGCTGGCTTGGTAGCTTTGTGATTTTCCAAGGGATCCAGACCAGTATTGCTAAAGAACCCTATAGCTTTGTGATTTCCAGGGAGGTGGGGGTCCGGACTCCTGCCCCCCCCCCCCCCAATTTTGATCCGGGCATGCAAGCCATCCGTGTTTGTGCTATTGTTGTTTTACTTTATTGCTAAAAACTGCCAGAACAATTTAAAAAAGGGTATATACGATTTTATAACCAAATATACATAGATACTTTTATAGCTTCTTACAGTCCTAAAATGTCTCTTTGCTACTTTAAATAGCTTATAAGCAAAATTTGATATAAATTGGGATTTTTTAATACTTACGTCAGTATTTCTATTGCACAACCTTAATTAACTCATATGGCCCTCACCTTACGAAAATCTGTTTTGCATGCAAACAACAAAGGAACAGACCAGCCTGCGCACCAGTGCAGTGCGATCAGCGCCTAATGTTATTCGCTTATAAATGCGAAAGTATACATCTAAATTTGCTTTAAGTAAAATCACAAGATCGTAGCTAGTCTCTGTAGCTGAGTAGGTTGGTTTTTAGTCTTACTTATTGGTAAACCAGGCCGTTAGTTAAGAGTGCATACCAAAAAATTAGTTTTTCTTATTTCTCAACCAAAACATATGTTGTGGATACTCAAAAGAACCGTCTCAATGAGACAGTTCTTTTGAGCGCCCAAAACATATGTTCAAACTGATGGATTTGAAAATATTTACAATTTTACGCTCAAAAAATTTGTTTATCTAAACCTATGGTGAACCTATGAAGCCCATATCATTCTAGGTATTTTATCCGAGTACACTTTTGTTCACCATGGTTCATATATTTGCTACCATAATAGACAAATGTAAGAATAGAGGCAAACAGTGTGTACCCAGATCAGACACCCCACTGTTTGTCGAAGAGACATCTAACATTTCAGCAGATGAATTCATGCGATGTGCCCATAAAGGGTTAAGATATTGACATGAAACTTCATAGGCAGTGTTAACCTGAGCATAACTCCTTATGGGATAATCCATCAGAATGCATAATATAATAGTAGAAATTTCAGTATTTAGCTTTTCTAGAGTGTGGGTGGTATTATGCTTTATTGAAATTGGAGGACATATGAAGGCAAGTGGGAGAAATACGTAGGCACTTGTTGTAAACATGTTCTGATACATGATACATGTAGTATTTTTTTGTAATTTTAGCTTTTAAATTGCAAAAATGCTAACTCATAAACCATATCCAACCTAATTACTATTAGCATACTATGTACATATCATGTCAAAAATGATTTACTCTCTTCTGTAAACAGCGTAGATCCAGATCAGCTGGCTTCTGATGAAGCCAGCTGATCAGGATCTTCGCTGTTCTTCATCTCCAAGAGGAATCCAAATAACTACAAGATTACTCTTGTATTGAAACTACATTTCAAGATTTACTGGAAATAAAAAAATTCATATCACCTTAAAAGTTTATTTATTTCCTTTGTTGTAACGAACATCGTTGTTCCCGCTGAAAGTGTTCTGTAACGATGGTCATTAACATTATTTATGACATGAAGTTATCCACTGAATAACACTAAGGTCATTTCAATGATTTGATAAATCAGAAATTCATATCATAGCAAATGATGACATACTATATGTGTACCGGGAGACTAACTGAAGCTCACATACCATATCACTGGCTTAACCAAAGCTCACATACCATATCACTGGCTTAACCAAAGCTCACATACCATATCACTGGCTTAACCAAAGCTCACATACCATATCACTGGCTTAACTGAAGCTCACATACCATATAACTGGTTTAACAGAAGCTCACATACCATATCACTGGCTTAATCGAAGCTCACATACCATATCACTGGCTTAACTGAAGCTCAAATACCATATCACTGGCTTAACCAAAGCTCACATACCATATCACTGGCTTAACCGAAGCTCACATACCATATCACTGGCTTAACCGAAGCTCACATACCATATCCCTTGCTTAACCGAAGCTCACATACCATATCACAGGCTTAATCGAAGCTCACATACCATGTAACTGTTTTAACCGAAGCTCACATACCATATCACTGGCTTAACCGTAGCTCACATACCATTTCACTAGCTTAACCAAAGCTCACATACCATATCACTGGCTTAACTGAAGCTCACATACCATATCACTGGCTTAACCAAAGCTCACATACCATATCACTGGTTTAACGAAGCTCACATACCATATCACTGGCTTAACCATAGCTCACATACCATATCACTGGCTTAACTGAAGCTCACATACCATATCACTGGCTTAACCAAAGCTCACATACCATATCACTGGCTTAACCGAAGCTCACATACCATATCACTGGCTTAACCAAAGCTCATAACAGAAGCTCACATACGATATCACTCTAAAGATAGCTCACATACCAATGATACTATATCACTCTAGCAAAAGCTCACATACCATATAACTGGTTAATCAAAGCTCACATTCCATATAACTGGTTTAACCTAAGCTCACATACCATATCACTGGTTTAACCGAAGCTCACATACCATATCACTGGCCTAACCAAAGCTCACATACCATATAACTGTCTTAACCAATGATACCATATCACTCTAGCAAAAGCTCACATACCATATCACTCTAATGAAAGCTCACATACCATATCATACTAACAAAAGCTCACATACCATATCACTCTAATGAAAGCTCACATACCATATCATACTAACAAAAGCTCACATACCATATCACTCTAATGAAAGCTCACATACCATATCACTCTAATGAAAGCTCACATACCATATCACTCTAATGAAAGCTCACATACCATATCACTCTAATGAAAGCTCACATACCATATCACTCTAATGAAAGCTCACATACCATATCACTCTAATGAAAGCTCACATACCATATCACTCTAATGAAAGCTCATATACCATATCACTCTAACAAAAGCTCACATACCATATCAAGGCCTACGTGGAGCTTACATACCATATCACCATTTAAATGGCGTTTTGCTTGGGGCCGATGGTGGCCCAACAGTGAAATTATGCTGGCTTGGTAGTTTTGTGGTTTTACAGGGGATCTGGACCAGTATTGCTAAGAAACCCTACATTTTGTGATTTTTCAGAAGTGGGGGTCCGGACCCCCCCCCCCCCCAAATCCCCGAATGCTTACCAAAGCTCACATACTATCATTGCCAGAAGCAGAACTCACATACCGGATCATTAACAAAAGACAATCACATAGCTTTTCACTTGCAAAGCTGGAGCTGACACACCCAAAAAGACATCAAGAACAATTTATTCATTAATGTTTCTCGAGAATCTTTATAGTTTTACGTACATTCTATGTGTAAGGTGTGGCTTTATCGCAAGAGAAGAACATGTATGTCATAGCCTCGTAGAGATATCCATATTTAGAACTATTGATCTTTAGAAGTCTCTTCTTGAAGTTATTTAAGGCCAACACTCGAAGAGAAGCGTTTAATGAACTTGCAGTAGCTCTGATGGAATGTAGTATTGGTTTAATCTAGTGGTACAATTCTTGGGACCGAATTCACCGTGTTTTAAGAAACATTGATCAATCGTCTTGTCTCTGATACAAACGGAGTCTGCTTTAATCTGTCATTCACCCAGCCTATTCAATTTAGAGACCATAGCTTGATGTAGCTAGTGATAGATTTATAGTTAAATTTTCCCTTATCGTCTGCTGATAACCTTGGCAAACAGTTTGGACCCAGATCAGGACCGACAAAATGTCGGTCCTGATCTGGATCCAATCTGCTGTTTGATACTGTTATATAGTGTACTTGAAAGAAATTTTTGAAAAGGTTAATTTTGAAAAAGTAAATGCAACAGCAAAGGCATAAAAAATTACCCAGCATGCAAAGAGTTTATTTTTCACACTGGATGGGAAATTCCATGTGCTAGGAAATTGTGAAGTAAAAGAAACTGGATTATTTTCTTGATGCTCAAATTGGCGGATCGGACAAGGCCTATTTTTCGGAAAATCAAGGAAATTTTTTGGGGTTAAACCTTTTACTGTTTATTGGTTAGACTAGTGACTTATTTTTCGGCGACCGAATCAGGCCCAACAAAATATCAGGCCTGAGGATCGAACCGAACCTATTTGCCTCTGAAAGTTTGTTTGTTTTCTTTGATTTGACTCTTTAACGTCCTATCAACAATCTTTCAGTTATAAAGGGATGGGTCTTCCTGGGTTGAACCAGTACTAAGCTAGGATTAATGTTCTTGCTCAAGGACACAACACTTTGCCACTGAAAGAAATTTATGGAAATATTAAACTCCATTTTTTATGTTTTTCACATTGATTTTCGGTGATAACTTTTTTCTTATTTATTTTAGCAAACTGAGTTCGCGATGAAAGTTGTAGAGAAAATTTAGCGCCGATTTCTCCAATTGATCCGAAGTTTGTGATACAAACAGATTTTTGTGTACATAGATGAAGATTTTGCAATAAATTGATTTCAGCCAAATTGTCTAAGTCTTTTATTGACAGGTAAATTTCGTAGAGGCGTGACAGAAAGGGTTCATCTCAAAAGGATATTCACAAGGGTGTATATACAATTATTCAACGGTTGTTTATAGCATAATCCTGCCGTATGTAGGCTCAGAATGTATCGTGCATATTCAGAATCTACTATGAGCATGATCATTTGTAGGTACAGAAGCTGTGATATCACATGACGCGCCATTTTTCTCCTATGCATGTGCTCCTAAATAGACAGTTTCGAGATGACCCAACTAACTTAACGCACGGGCGAATCAGGCGCGATTTCCAATATATTTGAACAAGCCATCCGTCGCCTTTCTTATTGAATCGGGGCGGTGCAATGTAACTTTTTGACTGACATACTTGACTTAGTTTATTTGGGCTTTTCTTAAAATGCTCAAAGAGTGCATCTATGCACAGAGTAAATAGCAGCATCTATGACGTTGGAACCGCTTGGAGAAGTTGGCGCTAATTTTTCTCTGCAAATTTCGTCGCGAACACAGTTTACTAAAATCAATAATTAAAAAGTTATCGCCAAAAATCAATGTGAAAAACATAAAAAATCGAGTTTAATGTTGAAAAATTTCAGCAGACATAAAACCATAGAAAATTACCCAGCATGCAATGTCATTTCTGCCTACTAGTTAACCTTTGCAAACAGTTTGGACCCAGATATCAGGCTCGACAAAATGTCAGGCCTGATTTGGATCCATACTGTTTAACACTCTGATGGTATCCCTGAAAGAATTTTTCAAATAAGTAAATTTTGAAAAAAAAAAAATTCCTGCATGACAATTGTTAACCCTTAAAGCGCCAATCACGACTGCTGCAGACGACAAGTTTTACGACATCTTTCCTAGTTTTGGACAAAAATAAATTATGATATTTCATGAGAATCGTCTGCCAGCAGACGATTCTCAAGAAATATCATCCCTTATTTGTTATTTTTGAAAAAGCAGCAAAATTTGAAATTGTCGTCTGCTGCAAATTATAGGTTGCGCTTTATGGGTTAAATATTAATTCTGATGTAATTCATTCATTTGCTAGATCTGATCTTTACGTCAATACTGCATATGATACTTTCAAGGAAGTTAAAATGAGATACTGCTTGACCTTGGGGAAATAAATAAAAATTCCCAGGCTTGAGAAAAATAAACTATCAATGTGTTAAAGTGAAAAAAGTCAGTTTAGAAAAAGGATCGTGATTGTCAAACATAGCAAGTGATTATGTTTTTGTGAAACTTGGAATTGATAATAAATAGTTTACAATTCTGTTGAGTCTTTTTAACTCTGTTTGCAAAGGTTATCAGCAGACGACACTCCGAGTCAGTGGCCATGAGTTAACTACAAATCATTAAGACAGGATGTTTCACCTCGAGTTAAAAGTAGTATGAGTTGAAAGGAGTCTTACTGTAAAGAATTAAAAAAAAAAATCAAGTTTGTTTTTTTCTTGGGCCTAAAGAGCGGAATTTCTGCCACATTCCCAATGTTAGTTTATGTCTCTAGAAAATTTTCCCCCAAATTCCAGGAAAAAAAACCATTCTCAAAAAAAAAATTTGGGGGACTGGGACTTTTATTTTATTTTATTGAATACCTCTTTGCTGCTGTTTAGATATAAAAGGATGAAAGATTAACATTTTACTGATTCGTAATTAAGATTGATATTTAAAAAGTATCCCTATCCAATAAAATTTCTAATCTAATTTTCCACTCAAATACTTAAAAGGCAAACAAAATCCCAGGATTCTTTATTTCTTATCAAACAATATGTTGTGGATATACTAAAAGTTGTCTCAACTTTGATATTGATAGGAAATAAAGGAAGTCATTTTCCGAGAATCTGAATCGTTACATCACAAATGTAGGTTTACGAACATGCTTAATTGGTTTTGACTTTGAAATAAGAAGATAATTATTAATCAACAAAGAGTGATGTCTATGTATGACTCAGACACACATGCAGACAAACAATATAGCTAGAAACATTTCTGATCTAAGAACAATGTATGAAGTAGAACAGACAGCATATGAGTTTAATAAGGCTGTAGTTGATCAGTTTGTATATTCTGATAAGGATGGATACTGTATGCCACTGTCGGAGTATGAATTAGGCTTGAGAGGGCTAGTGAGAGCCCAATATGGTGCGGATATTTCAAGACTAAGTTTGGTGGGTTATGAGTCTGATTCAAGCAGGACTGGATATTATGCATTGGAATACAATAGCGATGAAATTGAAATTGGTCAACCAGTTTATATTTACAACCCGATTATAAGGAATGAGATAAATGCAGATACTGGTAAAATGGGTACTTTGGAGTTTGAATCAGATGGCACAATATTACAAAAGTCATTCTGCTATGTTCATACTCCACTTGACTTAGCTGAAACCTATAGGCCAGAATCTAAAGCTAATGATGACAGTTCAGATAGTACCTTATGTTATACTGAGTCACCACTTGACTTAAGTATTGTTGAAGGGAATAGGGAAATCTATGATCCTGACGTCAGTGAAATAAGCGAGTCTGAACAAGAATCTGAAGATGAATTGGAAAGATCTGTGCCAGATGCTTACAATTCCGACAGGGCAGACAGGTTGCTTCAGGATTGTATTGAAGACGAAGCTGGCAAGGAAGTGATTGACTCAGAAAACTGCAATGCTTTGCAAGATCTAGTTAATGATGTAAGTGACAAAGCGGACAGATTGCTTCATGATTGTATTGAAGACGAAGCTGACAAGCAAGTGATTGACTCAGAAAACAGCAAGGCTTTGCAAGATCTAGTTAATGATGAACGTGACAAAGATGCACAAGACATTGATGAAATTGCTAATGATTGTTCAAGCAGACAGCATTATGTAGGTTATCATGACTGCAATAGCATTAATGACAATTTTGATGGTAGTTCATATAGACTAGTTAGTGATTTTGAAACAGTAGAAGATTTTAACGGTATTTCATGCAGACTTGTATATGATTCTGACCAAGTAGATGAACAACTTAAATATGTAACTGACCACTCCCACAGACTGATTTCTAAAAGACAGAAAACAGATACTTACCATAATGGTAGAGCTGAAAAGTTTGTTAGTGATTTTGATTTATTGGAGACAGGTGGTCAGGATGTTGACAGTTACAGTGATGCTGACGAAAGGTAATGTAAATTCCGAAATTTTCGCGAGAATTTTATTTTCGTGAATAGCGTTAAAAGACATATTAGCGACGTTTAAAATTCGCAACTAGGGCATATTTCACCTTTTTTTTTATCAGTAAATGACAGAGTGATTTTGCCTTTACGCGAGGATTTTATTTTCACGAAATTTCAGACATGCGAAGTTTCGTGAAAATGAAACCCTCGCGAAAATTTTTGAATGTACAGTAATGTTTGGCAACTGCGTTTTTTTTATAGTTGTCATGCTGAATAGTTTTATTTATTATGCCTTTCATAAATTCCTCATGTAAAACCTCCATAGACCGGCTGGTGATAATTTCAATAATTAAAACCCTCGCGAAAATTTTTGAATGTACAGTAATGTTTGGCAACTGCGTTTTTTTATAGTTGTCATGCTGAATAGTTTTATTTATTATGCCTTTCATAAATTCCTCATGTAAAACCTCCATAGACCGGCTGGTGATAATTTCAACTATTACCCTGGGCTTATTTCAACTATCATGTGCGACGTGCCGATGTACATATGGTTCATTTAGGTGAGGAAAAATTAACTATGAATGACAGATATGACCCATGGTCTGGTCACATTTAACTCCCAATAACTTCATTGCTTGTTGTAAAAAACATAAGTATGGGTACTTGTTTTCTTAGTTAGAACTAGTGGATCACTTTGAGTCCAAAATTGAGATAATAAAGTGAAATTTTCTGTTTTGCAACAAAACGTCATCTACAACAACAACGTTTCAGTATTAAGTTTGACGTCATCAGTGTTTATGACAGGATTTGTTTAAACGACAATCATGATCAGTTTGAGCACTCAAACTGTTGACAAATACAACCCGTTTGTGAAAGATATTAGGTATTCCATTCATTCTTAGGCCAAATAAAGGATATCTGTGTTTAGGGTAGCCCCACCCTACCTAAATTTATTGGTGAAACCTAGATTTTTTTCAGGTTTTCTGGAAAAAATATATAATTCTATGCATTTAAATGCCTTTCAAAATGCATGATATTATATTTTTTTTCCAGAAAAAAATGCATAAAATTATATTTTTTCCAGAAAAAGATATGTGTGCTTCCCTACCTAAAATTTTCAGACCCGTTACCCGAATACACACATATTTTTTTTTTATTTGGCCTCATTAATAAGCAGCCCTGACAGAAAAAGAAAACTGTTTGATATCATGTTTACTCTATATGCTACAGGGTTCGCACATGCTTGAAAAGTACTAGACTATACAGGACTGTCTTGAAAAGTCCTTGAAAATAAAATTTGCCTTGGCATTTGTACTTGAAAAAAGTCTTGAAAAGCCTTTGAATTTTACCATTTACAGGAGGATTCAACAGTGATTTTGAGAACTTAATCAGTAGAAAATTGTGATGCCTTTATTTGGTGCAGCATATGCTGCACCAAATAAAGGCACCACAATTTTATACTTATTATCTTAAACTGATATCTTTAGTAACGGACTGTAGCATTTCAGAAGTAGAATTTTAACATGTAAATCAGTATTTTTTCTGAAGTTTTCAGTCCTTGAAAACAGTATGAAAGACTTTGAGAAGTCCATGAAAAGTCCTTGAATTTTACACAGTCTTGCCTGTATGAACTCTGTGCTAGAGCCCTTGATTTTTTCTTTTCAGTGTCCTGTATCAGCAACAGAACCAGCCTATGGATGCCCTCCAGGCCTACATATGTGCAGTACAACTGGACAAGTCACATCTGGCCGCCTGGACAGACCTCGGTCTGCTGTATGAAACTTGCAACCAACCAAAGGACGCACTCACGTGCTACATCAAGTCAACGAATCTTGCTAAAGGTATAGAAATTTTTTAGGTTTTGCATAATTCACAATTTCAAAATTCACCAGGGATACAGAATATCAATTTTAACTTAGGGGCCCTTACTGGCAATTAAAATTCAAAATTTAACATAAGGGGTATGGGCATTTCTTCAAAATTTTAGGGGCAGGCCCTATATTTAGGGGCCATGGGTTACTGGGCCCCTGTTAGTCTTTTCCCCTTTTTACATAGGCTTAAAATTAACAAGATGTCTTCTGGTCTGCAAATATTTTCATCCCTGATGTGATCCTGCCCTTTTGTGTCACCTGCGAAGCATGGCAGACAGATAAGGATCACTTTGAAGGGATGCATCACCCATACAAAAAAAAGAGTATCTGCTTTGAGATAACATAACAGAAACAAAAAAATATTTCACAACCAAAACATATGTTGTGGGTTATCAAAAAAACCATCTCAATGAGAGTCAGAGGCGGTTCTTTTGAGCAACCAAACCAAATGCAAAAAATTACGGGTAAGAAAATAATGACAATTTTACCCTGAAAACTTTTGTTAATAATGCTGGCCTAATTATTTTTCAGGAGGAATCATAAACCCAAGTTTGTCTGGAAAGATTAAGTTCCTGCAACAGAATCTCTCTAAAATACCAATGCATCACCTACAAAGCAAGTAAGTTACTTTTTTAAAAAGCCATTACTTGCTTATAATGCAAGAAACACACTGAATCTCTCTAAAATACCAATGCATCACCTACAACGCAAATAAGTTACTTTTTTAAAAAGCCATTACTTGCTTATAATGCAAGAAACACACTGAATCTCTCTAAAATACCAATGCATCACCCACAAAACAAGTAAGTTACTTTTTTAAAAAGTCATTACTTGCTTATAATGCAAGAAACACACAGAATCTCTCTAAAATACCAATGCATTACCTACAAAGCAAGTAAGTTGATTTTTTAAAAAGTCATTACTTGCTTATAAAGCAAGAAACACACAGAATCTCTCTAAAATACCAATGCATCACCTACAACGCAAATAAGTTACTTTTTTAAAAAGCCATTACTTGCTTATAATGCAAGAAACACACTGAATCTCTCTAAAATACCAATGCATCACATACAAAGCAAGTAAGTTACTTTTTTAAAAGCCATTACTTGCTTATAATGCAAGAAGCACACAGAGAATCTCTCTAAAATACCAATGCATCACCTAAAAGGCAAGTAAGTAACATTTTAAAAAGCCATTACTTGCTTATAATGCAAGAAACACACAGATTCTCTCTAAAATACCAATGCATCACCTACAAGGCAAGTAAGTAACATTTTAAAAAGTCATTACTTGCTTATAATGCAAGAAACACACAGAATCTCTCTAAAATACCAATGCATCACCTACAAAGCAAGTAAGTTACTTTTTTAAAAGCCATTACTTGCTTAGCATGAGCGGATCCAGAGGGGGTGGACAGGGGTACGGACCCCCCCTGGAAAATTACAAAAATATAGGGTTCCTTAGCAATATTGGTCTGGATCCCCATAAAATCACAAAGCTACCAATCCAGCATTCAATGTTGGGCCACCATCGGCACGCCAGCGAAACGCCATTTAAATGGCGTTCCACTGGCGGGCCGTTGATGTCTCGCATATACTGGTATTTAGATCCTTTCTCGCCTCATCAAACTAAAAAAAAAAAAAAAAAAAAACGTAAAAAATGGACCCCCTCTGACAAAACTTTCTGGATCTGCACATGCATAGGGGTAGCTAAGAACTAGACCTAGCTCACCATTTTTGGCCTGGCAGTGAGCAAGAAACACACAGAGTCCTTCTAAATACAATGCAAGTAGGTTACCTTTTATAAAGCCATTTCTTGTTTCTAATGGTGCCTACCTGTATATTGAAGAAACGCAGATTTGTTGTTTGTTCATCACTTAAAACACAACTTGATTGTCTTTTAAAAAGTCATTACTTGTTTAAAGCCTGTTCTTAGAAGAAGCACAAAGATTCTCTGTAAAATATGAATCAACTGACTATAATATGCACAGCCCATGGTGAACGTCGATTAGTCAGTATGCCAGAAGGAATTTGTGGAAAACAAATTGGACAGACAGACAGACTCGCACGGTCGATTGCACACCAGCAACATTTCGATACCAAATCTTTAAAATATTGTTATTGATAATTTCAATTTACATCATAGCTTTACACGTTTGAACCCTGTTATCCCAATTTCAGACCAAAGACATTGCCAAGTATTGAAGAAGCCTGGGCACTGCCTATACCTGCTGAGCTGACCTCTAGACAGGGCTCGGGAACACCCCACACACTGCAGAAATCTCCGCTCCGTCAGCCTCCGGGTGGACCGAGTTTGTCCCCTGTGCAGCCAGGGATCCCGTTTGGAGATATACCCACAGGATTAGACGATGGAAAGAAAAAGAAAGCTCAAGCAAGGAAACGGGTAAGGGTTTCTAGATCAACTGAGCTGTGACATGTGATTTCCAGCAATCTGGCATTTTTACAAGTGTAGACTCAGACCAGCCTTTGCAGCCTCCTTTTATGCTTAGAAACTCCAAATAATGTTCAGTCAGTAGCTTAACAATCATAGAATACTCAAGTGACTAGCAAAGGCTCTGATCAGACTGTGCATATGCGCAGGCTGATCTGAGGATTGCTAGTCGCACGGAAATCTCATGCACTGGCTCAACTCTTTTCATGCTGGGTAATATTGCATGTTCTTCTGTCTTCTGCTGATTTTTTTAAATTTAATTTTTTCAAAATCTGAACCAGTGTCAAACAGTTTGGAAGCTAGATCTGGCCGGATATTTTGTCGGGCCTGATATAGGTCCAAGCTGTTTGCTAAGATAATCAACAGGCTGCAAAAGTTTTCGCTAGAAGACAACGAGTTAAGCCTGCACATTGATTGTTTGAGTCTTAGTCCTTTAGAAAAGTATGAGCCGTGACATATGATTTCCAACAATGTGGTATTTTGACAAGTGTAGACTCAGATGAGCCTGTGCAGCCTCCTTTTAAGCTTAAAATCTCCAAATGTTGTTCAGTCAGTAGCTAGACACTCATAAAATATGCAAGCGACTAGCAAAGGCTCTGATCAGACTGGGCATATGTGCAGGCTGATCTGAGGCTTTGCTGGTCGCACATACCACATTGTTGGAAATATCATGCCACGGCTCAAATGTGATTAAAAGCTATATGTGCCTTAACGCGAGAATAACTGTTTTTGGTGTTTGCAAACAAGAAAGGCGCAGACCAACCTATCAGTGCCTTTGTTATTCGTTTTTGTAAAGTATCATTTATAATCTTGCTAGTCTCTGTAGCTGAGGACACTGGTTTGAGTCTCCATTTGCCCGAATCCTGAAGATCCATTTTGTCACGTCGAGGCCTATATCAGTGGTCTAGATAAGGATTTGGACCAATGGGTATTTCACACCCTACTTTTTAATTTAATGAGTATTTACTCCGTATTTAAAATTACATCAAATTGCAGAAAATGCAAAGCTTTGTAAAAAGACCCAATATTTGCTTAACATATTTTAAAGAAAAGTTGCTTGTATCAAATACATGTTGCATTTTTAGGAAAACTTCCAAGATTTATACAATTGGTGTATATTAAGTTTTTTCTCACTAAGAATAAATGATTTCACCACATAAATTGAATATCAGCATTGAAACCTCAAACTGCACAGGGTTTTTTTACCTTTCAATTTAATTTTCAATGCTGAAATACCCTTTACCCCCTCTTATCTGGAGCCCTGCATATCACATCTCTGCGACCTTGTTTGATCCAATTCTATGTACTAGAATGGGAAGGTAATCAGTCAGTAGATTTGTTATTGATACCAATTTTTGCTTCTCTTTGAATCTGCATCCTTTT
This sequence comes from Loripinus fragilis, assembly GCA_964019695.1. Taxonomy (NCBI): domain Eukaryota; kingdom Metazoa; phylum Mollusca; class Bivalvia; order Lucinida; family Lucinidae; genus Loripinus; species Loripinus fragilis. The sequence continues at coordinate 59,966,207 of OZ026524.1, read as the reverse complement.
ATCACAAACTCTGATGGCTTTAACCCTTTGAAAACAGGGGAAACCCTTAAACCTTAAAGTGCCACCTTTAATTTGCAGCAGGTGAATTTGCAAATTTTTCAGCTTCTTCAAAAATAACAAATAAGGCATGATATATCATGAGAATCGTCTGCTGGCAGACGATTCTCATGTAATATCATACCTTATTTTTGTCGAATATTGGGAAAGATGTCATAAAATTTGTCATCTGCTGCAGTTGATATTGGTGCTTTAACGGTTAAACAGGTACTTTTACAAACAGTGAGGAGCCAGATGAAGTGCTACATACAAACAGTGGAGACCCAGATGAAATGCTACATAATGCAGCATTTCTTCAGGGTCTACACTGTTATGGTAAGAAAGATCTTCAGAAAAAAGCAATTTAAAACATAACCTAACACCCCTAGATGTAAACAATGGACCATCCCAAGGTTATTGTATCAAACCAGAAGGAAGAATCAATTAGTATACAATGGGTTAACTAAGACTTAGGATAAAAAAACAACTGGCTGTTAACACTTTTGCCGCTGCAGGCGACTTCCGTAGAGAGCTAGGCATAATAGTGCCACTGTAATGTAACTTTCACAGTTTTGGTAGATTACAATAAAACTAAGAAAATGGATTTCAACTTCAAAAAAAGAAGTGATGCTTTCTATGCAGTATCTTTTAAACCTTTGTATATTAATGGATTCTTCCTTCTGGTTTGATATAATAAACTTGGTTTAGTCCATTGTACATATCTAGGGATGTCAGAATATAATTTTAAAAAAATGTATGTCTTTGTAAGATCTCTTTTATTTTAATAAACAGTGTAGACTGATGAAATGCATTTGGGTCTTTGTGGGTTGCAAAAGTACTCATTTAGGGGTTTCCTCGATTACAAAGGTTTACTGGAACACATTCGATGGCGCGCCATCGCAAATCCCAACACTCTCAAATAAATCTAATGGTAATTGACACTTTGACCCCATCCCAAGGTCACCAGTATGATCATAGGATAAAAATTTTCAGTGTATCCTAGTCTACTGCTCATCCCCTTTAGTTTGATATGCCACATGACCATGTTCAGAAAATTTAATTTTTGACCCCTCCCCAAGGCCCCAGGGGCTGGGGACCCAAAAAAATTGTGCCAGTGCATGTGCAATTCATGTAAGTAACTCACACACCAAATCTGGTTGAATTTCAAAAAAAAAGAATTTTGACCCCCAACCCCCCATGGTACCCCCAAGTCCCACCCCTTGGCATGACCCAGGTGGCCATAAGAAAATCCCGTCTGATATGTTATATATCTTTTATTTGTGAGAAGATACACAAAGTTTGGTTTAAAAATCTTTGAAATTGACTTTGTAATTCAGATTTAATGATATTTGACCTTTTGGCCCCTCCCCCAGGCCCCAGGGGGCGGGGACCAAAAAAATGGTGCCGTTGCATATGCCATTCATGATAGTAACTCACACACCAAATCTGGTTGAATTTCGGAAAAAAAAAAAATTTGACCCCCCAACCCCCCACGGTACGCCCAAGTCCCACCCCTGGAGCATGACCCAGGCGGCCAAATGAAAATCCCATCTGATATGTTTTATATCTTTCATTTGTGAGAAGACACACAAAGTTTGGATTAAAAATCTTTGAAATTGACTTAGTAATTGAAATTTAATGATATTTAATGATATTTGACCTTTTGGCCCCTCCCCAGGGCCCCAGGGGGCGGGGCCAAAAAAAAAAAAGTGCCGTTGCACACCCCATTCATGTGAGCAACTCACACACCAAATTTGGTTGGATTTCGTCTAATGGTTTAGGAGGAGATAGCGTGACGGACAGACGGACGGACGGAGGCGATTGCAATATCCCCGACGCTTTTTTTAAAAAGCGTGAGGATAAAAAGGTAAAGTAGATTTAGGTCATACTTTACACTCAGGTATATAATGGTAAGTATAGGGTCAAGCTCTTTATTGGTTACCAGGCTTCAAGAATAGTGTGTGGAATTAAAACATATTTATTCTTATTTCACAACAAAAACATATGTTTAGGGTACTCAAAAGAATTATCTCAATAAGACAGCTCTTTGAGCACCCTAAAACATGTAAAAATTGATGGATAAGAAAATTTTCACCATTTTACGCTCAAAAATGTTGTTCATCTAGACCTATGATATTATCATTGAGTTGTTATGTATGTCTTGTAAAAGTACTTTTAATTTTTTACAGCCATCCAATGAACCAATGGAACAGCCAACTCCGCCCCCACAGATGACAGCTCCACCCCAACTGTTGTCACCTCAACAACTTCAGTTACTTCATTACTTACAAGAGAATCAGGTAACTCCGCCCTCAGAGCTGACAGCTCTGCCCCAACTGTTGTCACCTCAACAGCTTCAGTTACTTCATTACTAACAAGAGAATCGGGTAACTCCGTCCTCAGAGCTGACAGCCCCACCCCAACTGTTATCACCTCAACAGCTTCATTTACCTCATTACTTACAGGAGAATCAGGTAACTCCGCCCTCAGAGCTGACAGACCTGCCCCAACTGTTGTCACCTCAACAGCTTCAGTTACTTCATTACTTACAAGAGAATCAGGTAACTCCGCCCTCAGAGCTGACAGCCCCACCCCAACTGTTGTCACCTCAACAGCTTCAGTTATTTCATTACTTACAAGAGAATCAGGTAACTCTGCCCTCACAAATGACAGCCCACCCCAACTGTTGTCACCTCAACAACTTCAGTTACTTCATTATTTACAAGAGAATCAGGTAACTCCGCCCTCAGAGCTGACAGCCCCACCCAAACTGTTGTCACCTCAATAGCTTCAGTTATTTCATTACTTACAAGAGAATCAGGTAACTCCACCCTCAGAGCTGACAGCCCCACCCAAACTGTTGTCACCATATCAGCTTCAGTTACTTCATTACTTACAAGAGAATCAGGTAACTCCGCCCTCAGAGCTGACAGCCCCACCCAAACTGTTGTCACCATATCAGCTTCAGTTACTTCATTACTTACAAGAGAATCAGGTAACTCCGCCCTCAGAGCTGACAGCCCCACCCAAACTGTTGTCACCATATCAGCTTCAGTTACTTCATTACTTACAAGAGAATCAGGTAACTCCACCCTCACAGCTGACAGCCCAGCACCAACTGTTGTCACCTCAGCAGCTTCAGTTACTTCATTACTTACGAGAGAATCAGATAACTCCGCCCTCACAGCTGACAGCCCCGCCCCAACTGTTGTCACCTCAGCAGCATATACATGGGTGAAAGTTTTCAGGATCATTCCATAGAAAGTCAGCCTCAAAATGCTGAATTAAGCAGATTATAATGGCTTCTCTGATTTATTTTCAGTTTATCTTAGGACAATTGACCTTTTTACTTGAAATACGAGGGACGTTTTTTATGTTCGTAGAGAGGTAGATTTAATGAAAACGGCAAAAGTAAATGCATACATCATGCATATATTTGGAAAGATTGAGCTTTTATCTATACATGCAACCTAAAATTATTTCAAAATGCATTACGTTAATGTCTTCTAAGAGGCAAAGACATACCTATATATCGCACACTGGAAATGTGGTGGAAATATGACATTTATGGACTAAGTCTCTGACAGAACGTTAGTAACAATTACATGAAAATTGGTCCATAGCCATACACAGCTTCTGAAAATTTGGCTGCAGATCAAGGACACCACGTGCTACAATAGTATATAAACAAATTATTATAGCAAATGCGCAGCAATTATTGGATATGGAAGATTTGTTTGGAACCTCAGCAAATTGAATAGTAGGCATATAAAAGTTGATTATAAAAATTTGACACAAGTGAAAGTTGGATACGGGCTTTTGAATGCGGCTTAATATGTTAGCTGTAAAGTAGTATTATATTTTTCTTGTTTATATGGTAGATGGAAGTGTTATGGTAGCTTTCATTCCAAAACAAAGTTAATGCTTTTGTTTTATTAGAAATTAACTGCAAAATAAATAGCCTAGTGGGTACTAAAATCCCTTATTTTGTACATAAATGACGTCATAGAGCGTTACTATATTTAGAAAATACATTAAAACTGTTTTTGTGCCTCTAAACAGGTGTTGAAATCACTGCAATTAGAAAAATATGCAGATCCGATTGTTATTGTGTTTTCTACGTGGGGTTGGTTTACCCCTCCCACTTTTTATAACATGGGGGTATGCCAGTACCGGAAGCTGCCAGTTACACACTTAAATCGATACATCAATATAACTGCTGACGAATGATTGAGTATATCATGTGCTATGCAAAAACAGAAGAAATTTTAAAATTTGTTCATAATCGTTATTTTAACAGATATAATAACTTGCACTTGACTGTGATTATTTTGGTATATTGGTAGGTGTTTTAAAATTGTTATAGTGAGCAAACAACATGCTTATATTTTTGCTGCACTTGTCTACTAATAGCGTTTGAATAATTAATTTTGATGGTGCAAAAGAAAAATCGGCTTAAAAAATGCTTATATCACCATAGCGAATGGAACTTAACGACTAATTTCCTGCTTGCTGCGTGGTTAAAATGGCATGGATTTTGATCAGTGTCCTTTTCTATGCCTATTCAAAGCTTTATATCTTGACCGAACTAAGCGCTAATGATGTAAAAATTACATCAGTTGATAGACAAAAGCTAGACCTTTCACAAGATATATACTTATGGTACCGTAAAATCTATATTTGTAGAGATACAGCCTGATTCTACGAACATAAAAAATGACCCTCGTAATATGGGAGCGCAGTGGCTCAGTGATAGAGTGCTTGACTCGAAACTGAGAGGTCGCGGGTTTGAGCCTCACCGGCGTCACTGTGTTATGGTCCTTGAGCAAGACACATTTATCCTAGTTTAGTACTGGTTCAACCCAGGAAGACCCATCCCTGTTTAACTGAAATATTGTTGATGGGACATAACAAATCAAATCAAACAAACAAAACAAAACTTGAATTAATTAATGATTTGTAGGCATTCAACAATTTTAAGATTTGAATTTCAAAAGTTCTGGATTTTGGAAATATGAGCTGGTGCCCAGCAAATGGTACAAGTTAGCATGTGCCACCATCTAAGAAGCAGATCAGCCTGAGCAGATCTAGATCAGCCTGGGCAGATATGCACAGGCTGATCAGAACTTTGATGGGTGCAGTGGCGGATCCAGAGGGGGTTCAAGCGAACCCCCTCCCTACCCCTAGTTTTTAAATAGCCTGTGAAAATGAAATAATTTGGTCTCAATGAAACCAAGTTATTTCATTTTCATGGGATATCTAAGAAAAAAGAGATAAAATCTGCAAAGCAAACCCCCCCCTCATTATACTTAATGAACCCCCTTTCCAGAAATCCTGGATCCACCCCTGGGATGCTCTATGGGTAGCCAAGGGCCAATGCTTCTTGAGGCAAAAAACTAAGACAAAACCACCATTTTCGCTCTGTTTAGAATTACTAAGACAAAGCCACTATTTTCGCTCTGTTAAAAATTACTTAGACAAAACCACTATTTTCACTCTGTTTAAAACTACTAAGACAAAACCACTATTTTCACTCTGTTTAAAATTTTCGGCCACTTGGCAACACTTATCCATATATTTGTTTCTGTGTCCGAAAAATTGAAACGTAGTGAAAATAATGGTTTTGTTCGAATAAATTCCCTTTGGAATTATTATTGAGATTATCAGTCAAAAAACTAATCATTCAAAAAAACTAATACAGTAGAACCTGTGTAAAACTGCCACTCTCAAAAAGACCAAAAATTGGTTTTCAAAACCAATTATACCTTAATGCAGGCCAAAAGAGGAACATTCTGCAATACTTTCAACCTTCCTTAAGCTATCATTTGTCATTAAGATCTTTATTTTGTCTATTTTGAATGACCGTTTTTACACAGGTTTTACTGTTCTATGATCAGACTGTCCCAAAACTTAGACTGATTTGAATCTTCGCTCTAGGTACATGCCAACTTGTTCCATTTGCTAGCTACCGGTTCATAATAGAGAAATTGACAAATGTTCTTTATTTTGCAGGCTAATCTAGATCTACAACAACGACAGCTGCTACAGAACCTGCAACATCAGTTCTATCTTCAGCAGCAACATGCCAAAATGCAGGCTCTGCAGCAGCAGGGAACCAGCTCAGGGCAAGGAGGAGCCACAGCTGGTCCCCCTCAACTATCAGGGAACCCCTCACAAAGTATATTTGGAGCACGCTTCCCATTTCAAGGATCTCATCAGGTTGATAACCGGGTCACTTTGCCATCACCAAATCAGGGACGACCCTCATCGACTTCTCCATTTCATAATAATAATCATCCGAATAGTTCAGGGACTCCATTAAAGGGGCCAGTGCTGCCCTCAGGGTTTGACCCCAATAACAGGTTTGGGATGAATCAGGGTATTAGGCCAGAAATGAGCAGTGTGCCTTCTCATTCCTCTTTACCTGGTTCCCAACTTACTAACATTCCACATGACATGACCCCATCACCTCAGGAACTGGGAGCCAGGGCAGGGGAGCTCACTCATACTGACTCTTTATCAAAGTCTATAAATAGCAACTCATCTGCACTCAATGACATCAAAGCATTGTTATCAAGACCAGACTTAGCTACCTCCATCACAGAAGATCTTCTCAAGCAGTTCTCGGACACCTCGCCGCTCGATAAGGCGTTAGGTTCTGAAAGTGATCAAATATCTAGTCAAGACAGAAAAGACTTTGCGAGTGCGAGTGGCGTACATTCCGCGAGTGTTTCAGGAGAAAGCTCAGACTTTAAAGTATCCAGCTTGGATAGATTGCTGGATACTGTCAAATGTGATGAAGAAATGTCAAAATACAGCTCATTGCCAAAGTTAAATGTCCATATGACAGGAGAGCAGGTTATCAGAGCTTGTAAAGGACATGGTAAGTATTTCCTTGGAATTTTTGTAAATGTCCATAGGACAAGATCATCCAAAAAATTTGATTGTAAAATTGTGAATATTTTCTCGCCTATCAGTTTTAGCATATGTTTTGGGTGCTTAAAAGAAACGTCTCGATGAGACGGAAAAAAGAATCCTCTCGATGAGACGGTTCTTTTGAGTACTCACAACATCTGTTTTGGTTGTGAAATAAGAATCTTTTTTCAGAGGATCTTAAGTTAATGTGAAATTTATGAAATAAGCTAATTCCTAAAACTCGTTTTGAAAACAGTGTCGGCCCAATTCAGCTGGCTATATCATTGAGATTGTTCTCAAATTGCTTGAAAATCAGAATAATTCAGCATATTATGGTTTGAAAGATGAACATGCCCCGAGGTTATAAAAAAAAAAAAATGCTCCACTCCAATGAGCACAAATTCTCAACTGCTCATAAAAACTAAATACCAACAAATAAAGAATTTTCTTCCTTTAAGTCTCTCAGAAATTGTATTTATCATGCTAATTAATGTTTAAATGCCAACAATTGTTGGCATTTTAACATTAAAGAGCGAATGAATGTCGTTCGTTCTCAGCTGAGTTGAGCATGAAAAAAGTTTTATAACCTCAGGACCAGTATAAATAGGATTACTGCCTTTCTATGTCAGTACAGATTGTAGATCAGAAATACATTAACTATACTGAACAAAAGTGAAAACGCTACACCTGAATTGTTTGCCATCTATATACAAAATTTTGCAAACCAAGAATGCAAATGAAAGTGTATCTTAATGTTCAAATACTGGGTAATGCATAACAGTAAACGTTTTACGGATTTTGCCACGAGGAAACAGGAAAGCCATTTCAATGTGACAGGGGTCCAATTTTTCAGGTTGCAAATTTGAACAGAAATCTCACACAGTTTAGGCCTTAAGAAATCTACTACCTACGAGATCCAACTGCACAAAATGGTAGTCTAGACATGTGACAACCAGAAATGTGAAGGACTTATCTCAAGTGTGTTTTGATGGTTTAGAAAAGCAATCTTAAAAAGCGGGTTTTCCATCAAATTGCCAAGTTTGAAATTTTAACACTGAAATCTCCATAGAAAACCAATGTGTTGTTGTATCTGAGTATGAGGACACTACTAGTTGAGATGTGTAGAGAAAAAGTGCTGAGAGGTCTACCTGATTTGGCAAAAGAAAAATTATCGAAAATCGTGATAAATCAAAGATTACCAAACATTTAATATTCCCTATTTGTTATTGTCAAAGGGAGACAATTTACAATTTATTTTTACAAATTTGATAAATTCGAAATTGATTACTGAGCTTGTTTCAAGTGATTATTCAGTGTTCTTGTGTTTTTATGAAACACATTTATGGCCAAGTTTGATAAGCATAACAATTTTAATTTGCGCATGCGCAATAGCAAAATTCAGTAAATAAAGCTTTAAACTCTTAAAGGAGTATAACTCAGACATCAAACGAGACAAATTGGTGGAGTTTGAATGAATCGTTTGCTGTATGTCTGGGAATCATCATTAAGCTTTAGTAAATACTTTTTGTCCAATACTTTCTCACAAAATATAGATAATTGTAGTGTAGCATTTTAACTTTTGTTCAGTGTATGTTTTTATGTGTCCCTGTACAAATTTATGGAAATTTCTCACTTGTCTTCAAATAAACTAGGACCAAAATTGTGTACATATCCACAGCTTTTTGCTTTAGCTTTAATATACCTTGATGCTTTGATTGCTGTTTTAGGTAAGAATGGAATTACCACTGGTATGCATGGAGACAGGCCCCCACCTCGACCGCCAAGCCCGCCACAACCCCCTTTACCAAAAGATAGCTTGAATCCACCAACACCTAGTGTATATGTAAGTTGCATTTTGAATTTCTTTATTTTTCATGCAAAAAAAAAAAAAAAAAATACATGGAGTGATTGTAAGGTGCTTTTTTTGCATGGTAGCATTCTCACATGGGTGAAAGATTTCAGAACTATTCCTGAAATCAGGACTTTGAGGTTGACTTTCCTATGGAAAGTCAGCCTCAAAATGCTGACTTAAGCAGATTGTTATAGTTTCTCTGATTTATTTTCAGTTTATTTAAAGAGACTAGGTCTGTAACTATGAACATTTTTCGAAAAAAACTTTTTCTTTTTGAATCATTTGTAAAAACAGAATTAAGTTATGTTTTCACAATAAATATGTTCAGTCCACAGCTGAAAACTGCATGGAAAAGTGAATTATCTTATAAAAACAGGTGTTTTTTCACTCGTTGGTAATTATTTACGTCCCTCCAATAATTCTAGACAGTTGATTTTTAACATAAATGCTGTGGTTTTGATAGTGATAATTTGTTAAGATTTTCAAAAATGGTAAAATGTTTACCTGAATTTGGGAATTTTTACAGTATTCTTGAAAGAAATTTTATTTCTAAAATTAGAAGATCAAAAGTTACAGACTATGCAGCTTTAAAGTATATCAACCATTTAAACTTAATTTTTTTTGTTTTGATTTTCCATAAGCACCGAAATATCAATATTTTATGCTAAAACACTTGCTGGAGTGGGAACTGCGTTTTGATGACAACAATATTGCAATTGATAATATATTTATCAATGATACAGTAAGGGTTAAAGGGTTCAGTAGGGAGTGCAGTGGCTTAGTGGTGGAGTGCTTGACTCAAGGCCGAGGGGCCATGGGTTCGAGCCTCACCGGCGTCACTGCCTTGTGCCCTTGAGCAAGACACAATAATCCTAGCTTATTATTGGTTCAACCCAGAAGGACCCGTCCTTGCATAACTGAAAGAATGTTGATGGGACTTAAAGAATCAAATCAAACAAACAAAATTAAAGGGTTCAGTAGATCACTGCATGTGTGAATCTATTTCTAACTTCTTCCTTTCATTCAAGAAGGGTTGTTGTCAGTTACAATCGAAAGTATGTGCACGAAGTACTGGTTAACTGCTTGTTCAAGCTTGCCCAGGATAAAAGTGTGGTTAGGTGAACTGACCGTCCCGCCATGACCATAGCTGTTCACTTGGGACGCAAAGCAACAAAACAAACAAATGAAAACTTCTTCCCTGTCAGTGGTAACTTGTTGTCTGCTGATAACCTTAGCAAACAGTTTAGACCCAGATAAGGACCAACAGAACATTGGTCCTGATCTAGATCCAAACTGTTTAACACTCTGATAGTGTTCCTGAAAGAATTTTTGGAAAACATTAATTTTAAAAGAAAGTAAGCAGATGACAGCAATAGCAGAAAAAAAACTTACCCTGTATGCAAAAAACTAAAGTAATATATAATAATTTCAGCTTGAGTGCAAGAAAGACGCCTTTTCTCCCGAGTTGCAGCAGTACTGTCAGTCACAACCAGTAGTAGTCATCCGAGGAATGGCCGCAGCTCTCAAACTTGGTAAGCTATCTATAGATCATAAATAATTTCACAGAGTTAAAATATGTGCTTGTAACTCTTGTCCTGCCGAACCTTGATTTATCCCTTTTCAGTTTAAACTTTATTTTATTTGAATAATATATGACAAGTATACAAAGCAACACAGAATACGATTACAATACAACCACTATACAAATGGGATGCAGAAGAAAGTCTAATGACTTATTTGAATCCATATCCCTTTTTTGAAAACACTGTTCGATCCAAATCAGCAGATTTCTGTTGAAACCATCTAAGCCATTCAGCAGTTGTGATTCTCTGTTCTTTGCTAACTAATGACGTCATTTAAGCATATTCTCAGGAATTATTGCTGAAATTCAGGACTTTGATAGAAAGTCTGCCTCAAAGTGCTTAATTTCCATAGAAAGTCTGCCTCAAAGTGCTGAATTTCCATATAAAGTCTGTCTCAAAGTGCTGAATTTCCATATAAAGTCTGTCTCAAAGTGCTGAATTTCCATATAAAGTCTGCCTCAAAGTGCTGAATTTCCATAGAAAATGTGCCTCAAAGTGCTGAATTTCCATAGAAAGTCTGCCTCAAAATTCTGATTATAGCTGACTTTGAAAAAGTGGGGCTATACTGGATAAGTGTTCTATGTCATTTCATCTGTCTGTCATAATTTCTTTCCCCTTAATATTTTGAGAACAAATTAATAGAATTTCACCAAATTTTGTTTTTGCATTGATATTGGCAAGATATAGGTTTGGATTGTTACACATCATTCTTCACACATTGTCATAGAGTTATGGCCCTTGATTGATGTGAGAATTTTGTTTTGGCTAAATATCTTGAGAACAAAATGATATAATTTTACCAAATTTTGTGTATGCATTGATATTAACAAGATCTAGGTTGGGATTTTTACACATCATTTATCTCACATTTGTTACAGAGTTATGGCCCTTGATTGACGTCAAATTTTGTTTCCGCTCAGAACAAATTGAAATAATTTCACCAAATTTTATATATGCATTTATATTGACTAGATCTAGGTTGGGATTGTCACCTGTAACCGCACATTTTATCTCTCTGCCAACTTGTTTATTAAATGGGCCTGGACGCAAGAAAACCTGTCTTCTGGGTTTCTGTCAAAGTAAATTTCAAACCAGTCTCCTCAGCTACAGAGACTAGCTAGAAAATTGAAATTTCACCTGTAGCAAGGTTACATATAATACTATCCAAATAGCGAATAACAAAGGCACTGATCGGATTGTGCGGATGTGTAGGCTGGTCTGCACCTTTGTTGTTCACAAACCCTCGAAGACAGGTTTTCTGGTGTTGAGGCCCAAATACAATAAAACATGAGCACTCATATAAGATCCTGTAAATCTGCATTAGTTTATGATGATATTTTTGTCTCTATATTCAGATCTAGGATTATTTTCCACAAAGAGTCTTGTAGAATCAAATGCTGAACATCCAGTTGAAGTGAGAACCCAGGTATGTTAAAGGATTATAGGGATCAGGAATAGGTTTAGATAAACAAAAATTTTGAGCATAAAATTGTAAATATTTTCTTACCCTTCAGTTTTAACGTATGTTTTGGGTGCTCAAAAGAACCGTCTCATTGAGACGGTTCTTTTGATTACCCACAACATATGTTTTTGTTGAGAAATAAGAAGATTAATTTTTTGGGTACGCACTTAACTAAAGCGCTGGATGGGGTGATAGCTTATGCCATGATAGGATACAGATCGCAATACGAGTTTCTTGATATGATACTGATCACAACACTTTTCACCTTTACTAATATTCTGCATATTTATTAGCTACTCTGAGCCCAAGGCTCAAGATGAGCTATTATGATCGATCTTAGTCCGTCGTCCGTCCATCTGTCCGTAAACGTTTTCTTTAAACAACATCTCCTCCTGAACCACTGGTCCTAATTTCATATAACTTCACATGAATGTACCCTTTGATGCCCTCTTTAAAAATTGCATAAATGGTTCCGCTCCACTGAACAGGAGGGCTGCCAGAGCTCCAGTTAAAAAATCTTTTAAATGACATTTCCTCTTGAACCACGCACCCAAATTCAAAATAATTTCACAGAGTTGTTCCTCTTGATACCCTCTACCAAAATTGCACAAATTGTTACACACCGCTTAACAAAAGTGCTGCAATGAATATTCCCCATGATGCCCTCTTTCAAAATTACAAAAATGGTTCTGCTGCACCAAACAGGAGGACTGCCTGAGCTCCAGATAAGAAATCTTTTAAACGACATCTCCTGAACCACTGCCCCAAATTCAAAATAATTTCACAGAATTGCTCCTCATGATGCACTCTACCTCTTCCAAAATTTCACAAATGGTTCCACTCCACTGATCAGTCATTCTCAGGTGAGCCACCTAGTGCGCAAGGGCCCTCTTGTTTTTGTTTTGCTTTAACCAGAAGTATATGTCTACACTCTGTAGATTGTTACGTTAATCAAAGTAGTGTTATATGAATTGTAGGGATGCAACAATGTGTCAAAATCTATATTGTGATATGGAAAACCTGTTTTGTGATACATATTGTGAAACACCTAGTATCTGTATTTCTCTCCATTACTGTCCTCCTTTATGACTGTGCAGTATAATGTCATAAATTGGAGACATGAAATTCCTAGTTTAATTCTTAATAGTACAGTAATAACCTGTGTAAAACGTCCACTCAAAAATGGACAAAACAAAGATCTTAATGACAAATGGTAGCTTAATGAAGGTCGAAAGTATGCAGAATGCTCCCCTTGGAGCATGCAATACTTTTGACCTGCATTAAGCGATAATTGTTCTTGAAAACCAATTAGTGGTCTTTTTGAGAGTGGCCGCTTTAGACAGGTTTTACTGTAATACTATTATTTAGTCATGTTTACACCAGAAAATATTCAGAAAATTACTCCTAATGGGATGCAATACTTTTGCATAATTATCAAAATATGAAAGAGCACGGAAACCAGATTTCTGGAAAGCGGGTTCATATATATAAAGGTGTGGGGGCTTGCTCTGCTGATTTTACCTCATTTTTCTTAAATATCCCATGAAAATGAAATAATTTGGTCTCACCTCACTTCACAAGTGTGTGACGCTGGTAGCACAATGCCACATTTTCAGCTCTTTCTTGAGCCTCTTATTTCCTTTTCATGGAGAAATGACCCCAAACTTTGCTCTTTCCTTTTAAAAATTTCACTAACGCATATGCACAAAATTTTGCTTTGAAGCATTCATGTTTGAACACCAAGAATAATGTGAATGGGCAAAGAAAAAATGTTTTAAACCATCCAAAATGACAAAACGTTTGTTGTCCTTGTGTGTATATTCATATCACAAATTATACCACTGCATGTCGCTTCAAGTTTAGAAAACCACCTAACTTTCCGCCAATTTCAGGAAATAATGGATGTTTTCTTGCAAAATTTAGCGGGAAATGGACTAAAGGGAACTCTTATTTAAGCAGCACCAAATAAAAAATTAAAAATCATAAAAAAGGGAGCGAAGTGGCTCAGTGGTAGAGTGCTTGACTCAAGACCGAGGGCCACGGGTTCGAGTCTTACCGCTGTCACTGCGTTGTGGTCCTTGAGCAAGACTCATTTATCCTAGCTTAGTACTGGTCCAACCCAGGAAGACCCGTCCCTGTTTAACTGAAAGATTGTTGATGGGACGTAAAGAATCAAATCAAACAAACAAAAATCATAATTGTGATCATTGATTAAAATATAAGATATCATTGTAGCACCAAAAATTAACAAACAATTTGATAACACAGGTTTAGTTGAACAATTTATTTGAGCGTAAAATTGTAAATTTTTTCTAACCCATCAGATGTAATATATGTCTTGGATGCTCAAAAGAACCTTCTCATTTTTGTTGCATACTCATAACTAAAAGCCTGTTTGATAAGTACCAAAATCTCTTGAGTTGGCTCGAATGTTAATTTGTGGCAAAAAAAAAATGTCAAGAAAAATTGCCCACTACATACTACAGCAGGCGTACTGCACAGATGTAAGGGAGATAACCTAATGTGGTTTTCCCATACCAAACAGGGCTGCTCTTTATGAAAAAAATTTGCGACACAAAGGAGCAAATTCTTTCCTTTAAGAGTTATCCCCATTTTTTAGAGTTTTAAGAGTTTTTGAGTTTTATTGATTGACCAAACCCCTAACTGGGGTACAAATCAAACATCAATCAAACAAACAGACAAACAACATAATATGAAACATACATTCTGAGGAAAGTTTCAATATCTTAAGACAAACACAATATTTTCTGAAAAGTATAACCTGACACCCCTAGGTATGTACAATGCACCATTCCAAGTTTATTGTATCAAAGCATAAGGAAGAATCCATAAGTATACAAAGGGTTAATTGGTATCTATCTAGATAATTAGAATAAATACATGGGTGAAAGTTTTCAGGATTATTCCTGAATTCAGGATTTTGAGGCTGACTTTCCATAGAAAGTCAGCCTCAAAATGCTAAATTAGGTAGATTATAAATGGCTTCTCTAATTTATTTTCAGTTCATCTTAGGACAAATTGACCATTTTACTTGAAATTATCAATGCATTGTAGGCATTCAACAAGTTTTGAGATATTGAATTTCAAAAGTTCAGGATTTTGGAAATTTTGAACTTTCACCCATGTAAATACACTAGAATGCATCTTTTAATTTTTCAGAAAATGCAAGCACCGGACGAGAACAGAGACCAATTTGGGAACAAGATCTGGTACTGCGGGAGCACTCGTAATCACACGACGGTAGCAAAATATGCCCAGTACCAGGCAGCTTCTTTTCAAGAATCACTGAGGGTAAGTTGCTTAACCCTTCATAGGTCCTGTTAAGCAAAAAAAAGAATGCGTAAAATTTCATTTTATTTTCTTATCCATCAGTCGAAACATGTGTTTTGGGTGCTCAAAAGAACTGTCTCATTGAGACGGTTCTTTTGAGTACCCACAACATATGCTTTGGTTGAGAAATAAGAAAAATAATTTTCAGTTATGCACTCTTATCTGGGTGCATGACCATAGGCTGCTAAATGCTAGAAAAACACTATCACCTACGCTAAGCACGGCTACTGTCGTTTTGGTACATCCTTTCTATCTCGGTCCCTTTAGGCTAAATGTGTTTGCGTCATCACCGATGAAAATATGTAGACGATTTCTGATTGGGTGATCTTAATTCTGAAAGCCAATAAAAATGACTTTCAATGGAAAATTTCCAAATTATTAGCTTAATTTAGTGATAGAAATTCCTGATTAAAAATATTCTCTTATCTAAGATGGTGAAACAAAATTGAAAAGGATGAGTTGAGCGATTCTTGTCGTGATTTTGAAGGTTTGTAGTAAAATAGAGGTCTTTAAAATTGTTGAAATACATCAACAAAATTATTTGTCTGCCAAAGATCGCGAGATTTAGGCCAATATTGCCAAGGAATGTATAAATCCGGCTGAAAAAACATACCCCACCCACTAATATCAAAATGGACGGTTTTTAAAGCCTATTACATTCTTTAAATAACTAGTAATTTTCTTAGCATGTGAAGTTTTTCATTTTTATATCAGTCCTTTAGTTAAGAGTGTGTAACAGAAAAATAATTTTCTTATTTCTCAACCAAAATATATGTTGTGGGTACTCTAAAGAACAGTCTCAATGAGACGATTCTTTTGAGCACCCAAAACATATGCTAAAAATTAACGGTTATAAGAAAATATTTAAAATTTTACGCTGAGAAATTTTGTTTATCTAAACCAGGCCTATGTGTATGTTTATTTGTCTGATTAGACAAGAATTTCACTTGTTACAGTAATTGAAAGTAGTTATCAGAAAGTCAGATTAGTGCTGTCACGTTACTAAGTAAACCATAGAAAATTTTGCTAAATATGCATGTCCTGGTGCCTTTGTATGTTTTGGTGATGATATCGCATAGTTATACAGATTTTTGACATGAATTTCAAGTTGTAGCCCTTCAAATTACCTGTTTTACCATGGACAGTACTAGAAGCTTTGCCTGGTAAACTTGATATCAAAAGACACTCACCTAGTATTCTCTATATATCTAAAATCAATAATTGGAGATTTTCTTGTATATTTACAGGAAGAGCAAGAGAAAGCTAAAGGAATACATCGTGACTCTGACAGTGATTCTAACTCCTCAACTTCAGCCAAACAGTGAGTAGACAGGGTTCAAGTTGGGCCCTGACAGTAGGGAGAAGTGACTTCTCCCTCCTGGAAATTAGGGAGAAGTGCAAGTCAGATAGGGAGAAGTTACACTGCAAAATTACAGCATTTTTGTCAGTTGAGAAGCAATTGGCCATTGCACATACTTTTGCCATTAAATGAAAGGAGAAATATGATGCTGTGGTTGTAACTTGTCACTACATCTTGCGTTTGTGTGGTGACAGATGAAAATGAGTCTCCCTAAAAAAAAAAAAAGAAGTGTTTTTGGAGGAGAGGGGAGACTCCCACTTCTCTCTGGGTCCCATTTAGGGCGAAATTTCGCCCAAGTCACCCCCTAGCTTATTCCCTGAGTAGAGATTGTTTTTCACTTAGTGGAAAGGCATGAAACCAAATTATATCCCAACATCACTGAACAATTGTTGACTGGGACATAACACATCGAAAAAAACAATTATCAAATTATACCCCAGAAACTGTTTAGCAGGCCTACAGATAGGAGTGTGTAGTTTAAAATTATTTTTCTTATCTATCAACCAAAACATATGTTGTGGGTACTCAAAAGAACCTTCTCAATGAGACGGTTCTTTTGAGCACCCAAAACATATGCTAAAAACTATGGGTAAGGAAATATTTACAGTTTTACGCTGAAATTTTTTGTTTATCTAAACCTGTGTGACACTACTATGACAGTGTGCAGCGCAGTGGCTCAGACTGGGGATTAAAGGGTCGCTATTTCGAGACTGACTGCTGGCACAGTCACTGAGCTGATTTTACGTCAGTTTCTTAAAATCTCCCCATGAAAATAAAATAATTTTGTCTCAAAGGGGGGTTTGAGCAAACTTCCTGAACCCCCTTTGGACTCAACGCTGCCATAGAAACAAAACATCATGTGCTGTTTGAAGTTTTCAGGATTATTCCTGTGTTCAGGATTTTGAGGCTGACTTTCCATAGAAAGTCAGCCTCAAAATGCTGAATTAGGAAGATTACAATAGGCTCTGTGATTTATATTGGGTCTGTCTAAATCACCAATTCACCATATAAACTTCAAATTGTGAATATTTAGTGGGCATACTGCAAGTTTAAGATCAGAGTTTCCAAAGTTCATGATTTTTGAATTTGAACTTTAACCCGTGTAAAAAGGACATACTTATTGCTCCTTTCTTAGCAGGAAGAAAAAGATGATAAAGTTTGGTACGAATGTCGATTTATCTGACGAGAAGAAATGGCTGCCTCAGTTGAAGGAATTAGCGAAGCTGCCATCGTTCACACGACTGGTCTCTGCAAACAATCTCCTAAGTCACGTCGGTCACACGATACTCGGAATGAACACAGTGCAGCTCTACATGAAGGTCCCAGGTTCCAGAACGCCAGGTATTACACAAAATAACAATAAATAAGATAAGACTCCGCTTTGCTTGGCTTGAACAGTGCTTTGTTTGGCTTGAACAGCACTTTGCTTGGCTTTATTTACCTTGATTATCATGACTCCAGACCATATTCTTCAAAATGAATTATTTCCCTGATTTATCAACCGAAACATATGTTGCGGTTATTCGAATGAAACGTTTCACTGAGACACTTCATTTGAATAGCCACAATACATGTTTTTGATAAACGTGATAAAATCAGCAAACTTAACACTCAATTTTGGCTTTTCACTCAATTTTGGTTTCACACTTTTACACTCAATTTTGGCTCTTCACTCTATTGTACACTCAATTTTGGCTTTTTGTTCAATTATACAATCAATATTACATTTGATTTAACCCTGAATTTTACACTCAAAAGTGTGGCTTAATTGGAGCCATGAAATACGACAGCTTCAGCTTTGCTTGGCGTAAACCTTAACTCCATAGGCTATTTATAGAATGACATCATTTTCTATTTTTAGACAACACTGAAAAAAATCAAGAAAAATTTAAGTTCAGTTTTGAATACTTTCGAAAATATGGAAAATGGAGCATTTGCTCTTTTGGAGCAAATGCTCCATTTTCCATAATATTTTCAAATATATACAGTCAAACCTCGATTATTCGAAGTGCCAGGGACCACAGAAATCCTTTCGAATAATCGGTAGTTCGAATGATCGAAAACGGGAATTTTCGTAAAATTTCCGGAAAAGCTCGGATGCTTTCATAGAACGTCATTGTTTTGCCAGGGTTTGCAACTTCAACTCATGTTTTCCGTGAAGTAATCCATTATCGGAACATATGTCAAAGAATTAAAGAAAATGAGCTCTTTGGAGGTTGTGGCCTCATCGTCTCTTATTTTTTGCATGTCTAAGATCGCAGAAAAGAAAATCAGATCTTTATCATGTTTATTGACATCCACTATATACATGTAACAACATCGAATAAAGGTTAAATGTAAATTGACGATCCATATTTACTGACGAAATATTGTCTCCTTTTTATCCCCCTGTCATAAGCTAAGGTCTCGAACGCAGCTAGCACACAACGTCGGACCATCAACGGCCCACCAGGGATAGGCCATTGAGGTGGCATATCGCTGGAAGGCCGTTGGTGGTCAGATGTTGAGTCCTTTTTGGGCTGGTAACTTTTCTTTTATTTCAGCGAAAACATACGATTTGGGTGTTTAAAATAACCGTCTCAATGAGAGGGTCCTTTTATGCATCCAAACCTAGGTTTTGGTTGTTTTCACTCGATCGTAAAATTGTGTTTTAGACATTCAAAAGAAGTGTTTCGATGAGATAGTTCTTTTGAGCACCCAAAGCACATGTCTGTCATATTCGTCTATTATCGAAATTGTTATTTTTGTTGTAACCTGTCCGTGCGCTTGGTGTGTTCGCTTACAGTGGTCAAGAATAAATCAAAGGATGAGAGACGATCAAATTAAAATCAATTTTAGCTCATTTATGCCCCTAATTAGACATTAAAAAACATCAAACAAAACCATCAGTGCAGACGACCTTAATAAAAGACACCATTTACTCACTTAACGGTTCATCACGTAATAGTGTGAGCGTTAATCCGGTGTCAATTACCTGTTTCAACTTTGTTTGCTAAATCACTCAGGTGTGTCAATCGAACTCGACCATACAAAAAAATCATGATCACCATGCGTGACATGTGGACTTCGAATCTTGAAGGGTAATTTGATAGCAATTTCTTTAATCGGGACCGACGAATCACTTCGGAAAATTGATTTTTTCGGATAATCGAAATTCGAATAATTGGTAGTTTTATTGCAATAGATAATAGAGAAAAAAGTCGGGACTGTCCGTCGTCTTCGAATAACCTAGTACTTTCGGATAATCGACGTTCGGATAACCGAGATTTGACTGTATCATATCAAAGGCATCAAAAGGTGTTATTATGGAGTAAAGGGTTAAACAATAATGTATCTTTCTTCTGCTTATCAGGGTTCCAGATGAGAGCTTTCATTTTAGGGTCTTGATGGGGCTTAAATTTCAGATTAGAGACAAGTGTTCTTTTTTTTTTACTTTAAAAAAAGTCTCGACCAAAGCATGTTTTTGGTACCCAAAAGAACCATCACATTTTTCTTTTGAGTTCCCAAAACAAAGGTTGTGTTTATCAGATCCTGTGGGATCATTACATCAAATACATTATTATTTTTTTATTTTAATAACTTTCTGCTTGCTTTCTGCTGCATTGTTTTTTTGCTGGCATATCAGGGATTTTTTTTTCAAATTTGGGAAGGGGCCTGGGGGCTTTCAGATTGGGAAAAGTAGCGCGGTAAACCCCTAAATTGCGAAATTTGTAATAGTGCACAATTACTATGTACAGTCAAAACTCTTCATGATGTCACTCGTTATAACAGAATATTCAATATCCGACATAAATTTGCTGGGAAAGGATCTGTTTCTATTAAAATTCCCTCTTTATAACAGAATATTCACATAATGACACCAACAATAATTTCTGGAACAGATATACATTTTCTATTGAAAATAAATTCATTATAACAGAATTTTTACCATGTGTCAGTCAATTTGGGGATCAGTGCAAGTTCTTTTGCATGAATATGTTTCTGTAATAATTGATGAGAGGGAAGCTTTGTGCAATTTGATGCAATATGAAATTGAAATGATATATACATTTGGAACAATAACATTTGAATTCATTTGTATGCTATTTTCTTTCACCAAATGATTATGACGTGGAAATCTGGTACTTGTCAAAATTTCCTTATAACAGCAAATTCACTTTAACGTCAAATATAGCCTGGATCAAACATGGTCGTTATAAAGAGGGTTGACTGTATGTCATTTTTGGTCAATAAAAAGACAAATGAGCTATTTCACATACTATTGCCATTACATTGAAGGAGAACATCACCATGTAGCTGCTTGTGTGTATGTTGACTGAATTAAAATCTCAATCTTCAAAAAAAAAACAAAAAAACGTAAGGGTCTTTTTATAGCCATCACTCCCTCTAACAGGGGTGTGGAAATAGTAAAAAAAATTTACTTGTCCAGGGACAAGTAAAAAGCCAAAATGTACTTGTCCATAGAAAATTTTACTTGTCCGAAAGAACAAAGTAGCTTATACCTTACAGTGCTTAAACAATTTATTCTTTCAAAAAGGGTATGAAACCAGATATATATCAACTCTTGCAAACAGTATGGATCCTGATCAGCTGGCTTCTCTTGTAAACAGTGTAGATCCAGATCAGCTGGCTTCTGAAGAAGCCAGCTGATCAGGATCCACACTGTTTTCAATGCAAGATGTGAGCTCGTAATAATCAAAATATGAAATACAGCATTGTATTAACTTAATACATTTGTACTTGTCCAAGGACAAGTAAATAGAAATTTTCAACTTGTCCTGAATGAAATGGGACCAGGTCGGACAAGTTGGGCATGGTATTTCCACAGCCCTGCCCTCTAATCTAGAGCTCTTTTTACAGTTGCTATGTGTTCTAGCGGTTATGTTTAGCTTTAATTGTTTTCATTTATGCTATTTTTAGCAGGACTTATCATGTATGGTGTCATATTTAACCCTTCTCCTACCAATAATTTATTGTCCTGAAAGTGTAATCTGCTCTTTACGTCTGTTGCATTTATTCAAATGCATTTCAGACTAATGTTGATTGTGGTAGCAAACACTATGAACCCTGTTCAGACTGCTTCTAAGGGAGCAGTCTGATCATGGTCCATATTGTTTGCAATATAGGCTATTTGTATAAGCAGATTAGTGAGCAGACGACATTGGAAAAGGGCAGGATTCAAACACGCTTGAAAAGTATTTAAAAAGTGGGCTCTCTTGAAAAGTCTTGGAAAGAAAAAAGCTGGAAAAGTATTTTAATGCCTTGAAAAGTACCAAAACTTTCTAAACCCTTTTCATGCTGAATTTTTTTTTCGTTCTACACTCCTCCCCAATTTTTATACTGTTATTCTGTAGCAGTTTTAATCAAAGGCATGAGGGGATCCAGAGGTGGGGGGTTGGGGGGTCCAGCCCCCCCCCCCCCCTGAAAAAACACAAAATTTCAGGGTTTCTTAGCAATACTGGTCCAGATCCCTTGAAAAATCACAAAGCTACCAAGCTAGCATTCAATGTTGGACCATTATTTGCACGCCAGCGAAACACCATTTAAATGGCCAATGATGGCCTGATGTTAATGGTATTTGGATCTTACCTCCCCTCATCTACTTAAAAAAAGAAAAGAAGAAACCCTTTGGACCCCTCTGACAAAACTTTCTGGATCTGCACTTGAGAGCTGATCTGGATCTACAGAGTTTTCAAAAAAGAAAAGTCCGAGATCAACAGGACAAGGGTTACAGAGTCCTTGACCTTTACAAATCCAAGCCTGTATACACTTTGTCGTTACATTGTTTCAATCCTTCTGTAACACCACACTTTGTTAATGGTATGTAATACAGTAAAACCTGTGTAAAACGACCACTCAAAAAAAGACAAAACGAAGATCTTGATAACAATTGGTAGCTTAATGAAGGTCGAAAGTATTGCAGAGTGCTCCCCTTGGAGCATTCTGCAATACTTTGACCTGCATTAAGCAATAATTGGTCTTGACAACCAATTTTGGTCTTTTTTAGAGTGGCCTTTTTACACAGGTTTTACTGTATTGACACTTTCTGTTGTAACCTGATATCTAATAATGCCACTTAAAGGTGTACGATCGCAGGAAATGTACAAAATATGAAACCTGTGCAAAATTGCATAGGTTTCACAGTTTGTACATTTCCTGTGCAAAATTGCACAGGTTTCATATTTTGTACATTTCTAGAAATGCTTGTCTGCACAGGAGCGCAGTGGCTCAGTGGTAGAGTGCTTGACTTGAGACCGAGGGGCAGCGGGTTCAAGCCTCACCGGTGTCACTGCGTTGTGGTCCTTGAGCAAGACACATTTATCCTAGCTTAGTACTGGTTCAACCCAGGAAGACCCGTCCCTGTTTAACTGAAAGATTGTTGATGGGATGTAAAGAATCAAATCAGACAAAACAAACAAAGCTTGTCTGCACCTATCTATGCCTGTAATGGCAAGATAGTTATATCACATAATTTTTTTATAAATTCAAATTTTGGGCTTCAAGAAGTTTAACACATAAATATATGAATCCTTATCATTCAGGTACTTTGGCAATCAGTAAAGACCCAGATGAAATGCCGCATATGGTGGCATTTCATCAGAGTATGCACTGTTTGCTAAGATATAAATCTTCAGGGACAGAAATACATCATTTTATAGAAATTTTGACTTACAACCCCTTAAAATACAAAAAATGGACAATCCCATACTAAGTCTTGTTGTATCAATGTGTATTGGATAATCCATTAGAATGAAAAGGGTCAACATCTCAAACTCATGGTTGTATCTTGTAATAATTCTTTGAGAATGATGGTGCATTCTTAAACACATTAGTATAATATTTTTCTTTTTTCTCAAACATATGTTTTGGGTACTCAAAAGAACCATTTCAATGAGAAGGTTCTTTTGAACAACCAAAACAAATGTTTTCGAACTGATGGATATACCAGGATACAAATATAATCTCTAATGGGAGCGCAGTGGCTCAGTGGTAGAGTGCTTGACTCGAGACCGAAGAGCCGCGGGTTGTAGCCTCACCGGCGTCACTGCGTTGTGGTCCTTGAGCAAGACACATTTATCCTAGCTTAGTACTGGTTCAACCCAGGAAGACCGTCCCGCATAACTGAAAGATTGTTGAGTGGACGTAAAGAATCAAATCAAACAAACAAACAAACAAATATAATCTCAGTTTTACACAAAATACGGTATTATAAAAAATCTTGTGCAAATAGCTAATTGAAACAATTGAAAATAAGCTGCCAGTAAGATATGTCTGACTGTCTGTTCTATTATAATTATCATCCATTTGTAGCTCATTTGGAAATTCTCTGCCAATTTTGCCAATCCGACCCATTCAGAACTCCTCGCCCAATCAAAATATCAGGTTTTGGATGTATGTTAGGTGTAATATTTTGTACGAGAAAAAAGCTTAGTTTTGTTAGCTGGAAATGATGGAAAAATAGGTCTTTACTGTTTGCCAAAGTACAGTAAAACCTGTGTAAAACAGCCACTTAAAAATAGACAAAACAAATTAATGACAAATGATAGCTTAATGAAGGTCAAAAGTATTGCAGAATGCTGCAATACTTTTGAGCTGCATTAAGCGATAGTTGGTCTTGAAAACCAATTTTCGGTCTTTTTGAGAGCGGCCGTTTTACACTTGTTTTACTGTACTCATTTGTGAGTTCCCAGTATACAAAGTGTTATAAATGCTCAGATTCAACAGTCCTTCTAAGACATATTATTGATTGGCCGAGGCAGTTCTGATTATATAATATGGTTATGACCACAAAAGAACCAATTTACCAACGCTCTAACTCCATATTCTGTGTACTTTCCCTAGAAAGTCACCCTCAAAATGCTGAATTCTGCAGATAATGATAGCTTTTCTGATTTCGTTTAGTTTATCTAAAGGTATTTGACCATTTTAACTTGGAATTCAGCAAGTTTTAAATTCTGGTTTTTTAAAGTTCAGGATTTTGGAAATTTTGAACTTTCACCCATCTCCACAAAACCACTTTCGGCTGAGCCTTCGGGAGTTCCCGTCATAAAATACACACACAAACCATAAACCCTCCCGGCTCAGCACTGGTTACTACCCATGGAAAAGCCACAAAAAGTTTTTGAAATATAGATTCATTGTGTGAATGAAAAACAGTGTGGGTCCTGATCAGCTGGCTTCATTAGAAGCCAGCTGATCTGGATCTACACTTTTTTTCAAAAGAGGATTTTGAAATTTTGAAGAAAAAAAATAAATATGCCCACAGTTCTCTTATTAGGTTGAATAGGGTATATCTGACATAACATTTCAGCCGCAACATGAGATTTCCAACAATTTGGTATGTGCGATGAGCATAGCCTCAGACCAGCATGGGCATATGCGCAGTCTGGGGAGAGCAGTTTCTAGTCTTTTGAATATTCTATGAATATTTTGCTACTGACCAAACAGCATTTTCAGTGTCTAAGCTTAAAAGGCGCCTGCACAGGCTTGTCTGAGTCTACGCATGTCAAAATGCAACATTGTTGGAAATCACATGCCATGGCTCATTTGGTATTGAAAAAATTACCGGTTTGCTTCTTTTGTGGTTGTAAATTATCCCCTGTTATTGTTAAATATAACATGTCATTTTCTCTAACACATCACGGTATAAAGGTAAATCCCCAAGCATCTAATTATAGTTCTGCCTCATTCTAACTGCATTT
Organism: Loripinus fragilis; assembly: GCA_964019695.1. Classification (NCBI taxonomy): domain Eukaryota; kingdom Metazoa; phylum Mollusca; class Bivalvia; order Lucinida; family Lucinidae; genus Loripinus; species Loripinus fragilis. The sequence goes on along the minus strand of OZ026524.1, from coordinate 59,940,946 downwards.
CATAATAAAAACCACTTGCATCATTTGGCCTGAGGGCCAAAACCACTTGCATTGTTTGGCCCGAGGGCCAAACTCCTCCCCCGAGGGGTAATATTGGCATTTTCTTTACAATTTTTTACAGGCCATCAGGAAAATAACAATTTCTGTTCAATAAATATCAATATCGGACCGGGGGATACAGAGTGGTTTGCCGTGCCTGAACAATATTGGGGAGTCATTCATAATGTTTGTGAGAGGTATGTATATTTGTATAGGCTGGTACCCTTTCCATATGGTTTTCTAGTATGTTTACATGTTTGTTGCAGGGCATCAGGAAAATATCAATTTCTGTGCCATAAATATCAATATTGGGCCGGGAGATACCGAATGGTTTGCCGTGCCTGAACAATACTGGGGAACATTTCATAATTTATGTGAGAGGTAAGTAGGATTCTTGTTAGCTCACCTGAGACACAAAGTCCTCCACTCAGGTGAGCTATTGTGATCGATCTTCATCTGCTGTCAAGGATCCATATTGCATTGAATTTTTCATTAAGGTTGAAAAAAATCTTGTTTCCAAAAACCCTACCGACCATACTTTTTGACCCTACCGACCATACTTTTTGGGGACCTACTCTGAAAATTTGGACATCTGAGAAAATTTTTTTTTGGACATCATGAATGATATAGAAAAACAATTCCAAAATGAAAAATTATACCTCCCTACGAACACATAAACATATTAAGACGTTTCCAGAAACAATTTTTTGTACCTTAACAGCAGTTTATTATTGAAAATTTTACAAAAAATGCTCTCTACCAGGCCTCGAGGTTATAAATTTTTTTCCATGCTCAACTCAGCTGAGCACGAAATTTATCCTGCTCATAAATGATAAAATGTCATAGTGTATTGAATTTTTCATTAAGGTTGAAAAAAATCTTGTTTCTGGAAACCCTACGGACCCTACTTTTTGGGGGCCTACTCTTAAAATTTGGACATCTGAAATTGTTTTTTAGGACATCATGAATGATATAGAAAAACAATTTTAAAATGAATAATTTTGCCTACCTATAAACCCATAAAAATATTACAATGTAAGATGTTTCCAGAAACATTTCTACCGGGCTGCGTAGCACAGTTGGTAACGTGTCTGGCTACAGATGCGTGTCTGACTGCAATTCCAGGGGTCGCGAGTTCGATCCCGGCCCGGTCCCATACTTTCGTGGAGATTGATCGTGAAATAATTTCTACGGTCATTCTCTTCCCTTCCGCTGATTCATTCAAGAAGGGTTGTTGTCAGTTACAAGCGAAAGTATGTGCACGAATTACTGGTTAACCGCTTGTTCAAGCCTGCCCAGGAAAAAGTGTGGTTAGTTGAACTGACCGTCCCGCAATGACCATAGCTGTTGACTCGGGACGTAAAGCAACAAAACAAACAAACAAACAGAATTATTTCTTTTGCCTTAAACAACAACTTCAGTGGTCATTCTCCTCCCTTCAGCTGAGTCATTCAAGAAGGGTTGTTCTCAGTTACAAGCAAAAGTATGTGCATAAAGTACTGGTTAACTGCTTGTTTAATCTTGCCCAGGAAAAAGTTTGGTTAGGTGAACTGACCATCCCGCCATGACCATAGCTGTTGACATGGGACTTAAAGCAAGCAAGCAAACAAACAAACAAATTGACCTTAGCTGTTGATGGGACGCTTAACACAAACACAACAACAACCATAAGCTAGTTTTTCTGTAGCATCTCATTTGGACTTCCTTTAAAGTGACTAGGTCAGCAATTATGAACATTTTCCCAAAAAAATCCTTTTCTTTTTAAATCATTTGTGAAAATATTCACAATAAATCTGTTCACTACAGCTGAAAACTGCATGGAAAAGTGAATTTTCTTATAAATACAGGTGTTTTTTCTCTAGTTGGTAATTATTTGCATCCCCTCAAATATTTTAGTTAATTTTTAACATAAATACTGTTGTTTTGATAGTGACAATTTGTTATGGTTTATGAAGCTGGTAAAATGTATACCCGAGTTTTAGCTATATTACTGAGTTCTTGAAAATTAGAAAGGTTATTTCTAAAAATAGTATGATGAAAAGTTACAGACTTTGCAGCTTTAAATAATAAAGGAAATCAAAAATGAAATGCTTCAGAAAAGCTATGGTTCAGACATTCTAACTGTTGTCCTCACAGAATATAATAGAGTTCAATGTTTCTGCAAGGCTGAAATTTTTTGGGTTCATTGATGACCCTTTGGTTCAAAATTGCGAGTCATTGACAACTACTATTTTTAAGACTAGCGTCCTTTTTATTTGACATAGGCAAACGTGCAGACCAAGATCATACACATAATAACTTTGAGACATCTGGTCTCTCTGGACACGCCAGAATGAGCGATTATTAGAGGCTTTTGTGGATATGCGATGACCAAATCTCATGTTTGTAAGCCCTTTTCTCATGATCCAGATACTTAACCCTTTGCGCCGCTGAATTCTAATTGGTGATTTATTATTACTGTATCGGGCTTAAAAATCAAACCAGTTTTGCCATACTACAGAATTTGAAGAAGGTGCAAACCTGCCCTCACCCAAAATTTTCACAACATATCTATCCTGGTAAATAAAATGCAGATCCCCAGCAGCATACTAAAGATAAAAGTTTACCAGTCATGCTTACGTATAAATTTGGTTGCACGAGTAAAGTGTACATAGGCTATTACACCCGATTTACTGTAGACTAGTCTTATTTGACAGTGTATGACAGCGCTCTGTCTGACACGCCCAGTCTTTGTTAGCTGGTCGGACTATAGAGTGCTTGACTCTAGACCGAAGGGCCGCGGGTTCGAGCCTTACCGGCGTCACTGTGTTGTGTCCTTGAGAAAGAGCATTAATCCTAGCTTAGTACTGGTTCAACCCAGGAAGACCCGTCCGTATATATAACTGAAAGATTGTTGATGGGACATAAAGAATCAAATCAAACAAACAAACTATGACCAACTTATAGTTTTTTCCTCCTTTTTCATGACTCCACCTTTGGAAATGGTCGCATCAACCACTTCATGGATTTACTTAATGATTAACTTAATAGATATTACAAATATTGACAAAATATGTGATTAAGTTGGTCAAAAATTTTAATTTTTGAGCGAACTCATTGGTTGTGAAGCACAAGAAGAGGCAGAGTAAACTATAATTGTTTATAAAGATCACCACAGAAGACTGCCCAGTAGCAAAACAGTTCAGATTTGGACCTCAAACAAATTTTTCAGAGAACTGATGCAATGTACAGTAAAACCTGTGTAAAATGGCCTCAAAAATAGACATCTAACACTGCTTTAAAATTTGTTTGAAAAGTAAGGAGCGCAATGCTCAGTAGTAGAGTGCTTGACTCGAGACGAAGGGGCCGCAGGTTTGAGCCTCACCAGCGTCATTGCATTGTGGTCCTTGAGCAAGACACATTTATCCTAGCTTAGTACTGGTAAAACCCAGGAAGACCCGTCCCTGTTTAACTGAAAGATTGTTGATGGGACGTAAAGAATCAATCAAACAAACAAACAAAGTTTGAAAAGCACAACAAAAAAACAACAGTGAAATCTACAAACTACAATGATACAGAACAAAAATACTCACACACATGTAAATTGCTAATAAATTTTGACATGCACAATTGTCAAATTTATAGATAATCAGATTTGTCGTGGAAATACTCAGCAAAGTTCTTTGTGGCAGATCTATTGTGCATCAGTGATATATTTATAGAAATGTTATCATCAAGGAAAATATCTCGGTGTTGTGTCAAAATGAAATAATGACATGATAAGCCTGCGAATCTCGAGTCATATTAAAATGCAACCAATCGAATTTTGTTTTGGTCATCCAAAACATACAGACCAAATGTCTCAATGAGAGATTCTGTTTAGCACCCAAAACATATGTTAAACCTGATAGATTATAAGAATCTATAATGAGTGTTAGGGTGGGATAGAAAAATCCATCCCGAGGATCACCCTTAGGCATCCGGAGGCTTGCCGAGTGATGACAAACGGTGATTGCGAGGGACGGATTTTTATATCCTACCACACCCAAATAATGGATTCTTTTTTTGCTCACCATTTACTATTTTTAAAATAAGCTTCCAGAAGTCCCTGAATATGTTGAGATGCAATTATTTGAATATCACATGAAGACATCACTTTGACTAAACATTGATGTCATTTGAGGACCATGTGTGTAAGTTTCAATACATGTACAACCAAAGAATAGTCCTCTCGTGACAGCCTGGGTAAGATAACTTGGGTAAGATAAGAATTTCTGACCCAGGATGAAATATCAGATACATGTATTCTCATCCAGTGTGCAAGAAAAGTAAATATTCTCAATTTTAAGCTCAAAATTTTATTTACAACCACGTAACTAGCAGTTTAGCAATATACTCCCATGAAACATCTCAAGATAAGCTGCCAGAAACATAAAATAGACAGTCTATTATTGTCATCCAGATGCATGACAAACTACATGAAAAGTTGTACATTTTTACATGGGCATTTCTTTGAATAAATGAAAGTGGTTGAGAATTTGTTTACAAAAAGCTTATGGTGAAAAACTCATTTATTGAAAAGACATATGTTGTAGGTTCACATTGGAATTGCCTCAAAGAGGCAATTCCAAAGTGTAACTACTACATATGTTACTGAAAATAACTAGAAAAAAAACTACGGTAAACGTTCTAAAAGTTCCAACACTAAAAAATAATTATTTTTTCCTCTGTTCGTAATTTTAGAAATTACGTTTCAGAAAAAGTGCTAGTGTTCGTAATTTTAGAATGTGGTCTTTATCACGAGCAAAAACAGTATATATGCATGTAAAAAATGTGGTAGAAACGTGTAGAAAACGCGGCGATATGATTCTGCGCTATCTACTTATTAAATCCGCCGCTAAATTCTTGCGGACTGAGTCAGTAAAATGTCCAGCGCGTGCGGTAATTGCCAAGTCGAGAGCCAGGCACGTGCATGTTATGTTACTCAATGTACTTACAAGTAGTAAAAGTCCACTTATTTAACTATTCGATAAGCCAGGTCTCCTATGTTCACTCGTCTCGGACTACCGATGAATCGCTACACTTTCGTTTACTTCAGAAAACCAAAACGCCTTCGCGCGCAAATCATGCCGACTTAGACTTCCAGACAGTCACTCAAGGACATCTCGTACGATCAGATTTTTTTGCAAAGATCTGCAGACGAAACTATGAAATCTCAGAGTTAAAAAAAATGACGAAATTCAGAAAGAACACACACACACACACACACACACACACACACACACACACACACACACACACACACACACACACACACACACTCACCTCGATCCGCCGATGCACTTTGATTTTCCCGAAAGGATGTGCATGCACCATTCTCCCCCCCTCTCTCTCTCTCTCTCTCTCTCTCTCTCTCTCTCTCTCTCTCTCTCTCTCTCTCAACGGTTTCGATCCAGATCAGACCCGAATGGAATTCAGGAAAGATTAAAAATTTGCGCATGCGATGGAAAGTAAGTAGTATCGTACAAATGCCGATGCGCACGATAGGATGGGGTTTCAGTATATCTCAATAAGTGTATACATTGGCCGGTCCCATGCGCGGATCCAGAGGGGGGTTAGGTGGTCCGGACCCCCCCCCCCCCCCCCCCCCCCCCCCCCCTGAAAGATCACAAAAATATAGAAATTCTTAGAAAGACTGGATCGGATCCCCTGAAATTCTCCAAATTCTCAAAGCTACGAAGCCAGCGTTCAACGTTGGGCCATCATTGGCACGCCAGCGAAACGCCATTTTCGCTGGCGGGCCAATGATGGCCCGCTTTTAGTGATATTTGGATCCTCTCTCCCTAAAAAGACAAAGAAAAAAACGTTGCAGAGTTGTACCCCCTCTGACAAAACTTTCTGGATCCGCGCATGGGTCCTCATCGGAAGCGTTGTGACAAGATTGATTGGTTGACCCAAAATTGTGTTTCAGATTCTAAGAGACCGAGCCAAAACAAAAGATTCGTGTGCAAGCACCATGCAGTCCCTCTCTCTCTCTTTCTCTCTTTCTCTCTCTCCGAGTCTCTCTCTCTCTCTCTCTTTACGACCTGCTATCAAAGTTTGTGAACCTGCTCGATTGAAAAACTGTCGACGGACATTTCATTGCAACATGCGAAAAGACTCAGATGAGTCTGTGCAAATGTGCATTCACTACTCAAAGTTGGGGAGTAGATAAAGTATGTAAAGCATCACCGCTTTTATATTGAATGGTCACGACTCAAACTACAACATGGGAAAAGGCCCTTTGTATAATAAGCAAACTTAGCAAATTTACTCGATTGTTTAACGCTGTGGTGTATATGGCTTTTTAAAAAAGATATAACATCTACTGTTTGCAAATGTTTAATTTTGACGGACAAGAAGATGACCAGACAGCGTATGACCTAAGTCATTCATGGTGAACATAAGCTTAGATGGGCGTTTTCTCGCGGTAATTGTAACTCCTAATCCCTCTCTCTCTCTCTCTCTCTCTCTCTCTCTCTCTCTCTCTCTCTCAACTTCTATTTACATTTACAAACAGTTCAGATCCAGATCAGATCCGAATGAAATTTAGGAAATAATGTTTCGTCAATTCAATTTAAACATTAGGGCATGCGACAGAAAGCATGCAAAGCATCAATAACTGTCGATTTGCAAAAGCTGATGCGCACGAGAAGCATCTCGAAGTATCATTTACAGTACCGAAACGTAGTATTTTTCGAGAAGATAAAAAGAGATTATTATGCAACAAGCGCTAGTCTCTCTCTCTCTCTCTCTCTCTCTCTCTCTCTCTCTCTCTCTCTCTCTCTCTCTCTCTCTCTCTCTCTCTCTCTCTCTCTCTCTCTCTCTCTCTCTCTCTCTCTCTCTCTCTCTCTCTCTCTCTCTCTCTCTCTCTCTCTCTCTCTCTCCTCTCTCTCTCTCTCTCTCTCTCTCTCTCTCTCTCTCCTCTCTCTCTCTCTCTCCTGCTTTTCAAAGTTTGCAGATAGTTTGGATCCAGAAGACCTCCGACGTCTTGCCAAACCATATCAGGGGCAAACAGGCATACCAAGAATTAATCTAGTAAGCGAACGTCCGATTTTGCGTCCGATGCCTCGAAAGAATATAATTTCTGATATTGGCTTCGAGCCGCTGGGTACATTCACATCTCAAAGAAAAGCAAAAATTCAAACAAATACGTACATGTACCACATATCTAGTTTTTCTCTCTCTCTCTCTCTCTCTCTCTCTCTCTCTCTCTCTGTCTCTCTCTCTCACCTGCTTTTCAAAGTTTGCAGATAGTTTGGATCCAGAAGACCTCTGACGTCTTGCCAAACCATATCAGGGGCAAACAGGCATACCAAGAATTAATCTAGTAAGCGAACGTCCGATTTTGCGTCCGATGCCTCGAAAGAATATAATTTCTGATATTGGCTTCGAGCCGCTGGGTACATTCACATCTCAAAGAAAAGCAAAAATTCAAACAAATACGTACATGTACCACATATCTAGTTTTTCATGCATGCAGTGCGCCGTTGCATGCTCGAGTTCATTGAAATTGTTATTTTAGTTTTCATGCAAACCCATGAAAAGGAGACACAGCTAGGCAATTATGTTAGTGTGCTAAGTCCGCTTTCGTGCGTCAAGCCCACCACGTGCTACCCGAGTCTTAAAACAACAACAACACGTGGTCTGATA
>OZ026524.1:59769182-59933036 GCA_964019695.1 Loripinus fragilis | reverse complement strand
CGAGACCCTGACGAGATTGTGCAAACGCACATGCTCTCCTGAGCCTTCGCTGATCACATCTGTCGTAAGTACCAGCAGGGTCTGGGGCACCGCGCAAGTTGATATCATGCTCGGGTCCGAGCTGTGTTCAAGAAAAGAGCACCGTGACGCATGGGATGGTAGAAGTGCCCGGCTGCCCGCGGCTTGGGCAGATTTGGAAACTATATTGCCGAACTGGGAAATCCTTTAAAATGGTTAAAAGGGAGGGGAGTGTAGGGGTTGTCAATCGGATAACCTGAGAATCACACATATTTAAGCCTAAAGGTAACGTAAGGTAACGTGAATTAAAATGAGATGATGACCACTTGCGAGTTCTTGCAGTCATGTTTGTCTCATTTACCGCAACTTCGGGACTGGTATTTTAAGGGGGGGGGGGGGGGGGGGGGAGCGAGTGCTTGTCACAGCACACTATTGAGAATTGCTCTGCGTGTGTGAACGTGCATAATTCACGTGAAGGTCAAGGTTTGGTCAGTAATAAATAATGGGTGGATACATGGACTCAAGCAGTTCGGAATCGTTGCAGGAACTTGTCCGTGCATCAAGTTCGTCAATGCTGGTGACCTTGAATAATGTATAACGTATAACATCGCGCGCTGGCATGCGAAATAGAACGTCACGTGACAGATTACCCATCTAAGTAGAATGGAACCTTCAAAATGTCGCTACCGCTCACGTGCTGTACGGTAGAAGTATACCGAACACAGATGGGACAAACAGATAAACGGACATTGATTTTCCGCCGAAAATAACGTGTGTTCGTAATTTTAGAAATTCACTTTTCCCAAAAATGGCAGTGTTCGATTTTTTAGGATGTTTTAAAAATTATTTCCGGCGATAATTTTAGGTGTTCGTAATTTTAGAGTGTTCGAAATTTTAGAACATTTACCGTATTTCGGAAATTTACATTTTCCAAGTACCATGTCCATTGTCTTAACCTTTTTTTTAAACATCCCAAACTGCCAATCAGTATTAAAATTTCCGTCACTCTACTGCAAATTGTTTATATTTGCATGGCAGCGCTATCTCCAAATTGGAGTTCATGAACTACCTCTTTGCTAACTTGCTAGTTGTGTTGTCTGTTGACCAATGTTTACATTATTTCAGGAACAATGTGAATTACTTGAGCGGATCCTGGTGGCCAATATTAGAGGACCTGTACGAGGAAGATGTACCAGTGTATCGGTTTATACAGAAACCAGGGGACTCGTCTGGGTGGGACCAGGTTGTGTACATTGGGTCCAAGCAATAGTAAGTAAAGGTCGCTTTCTATGTTAAGCGGAGCGCAGTTGCTCAGTTGGTAGAACGTTAGACTGGGGATTGAAGGGTTGCTAGTTTGAGCCTCACCGCTGGCATAGTCACTGTGTTGTATGAACTTGTATCCTTGAGCAAGCCACATTATCTGCTGCTTAGTACTGGTCCAACCCAGAAAGTCCTGCAATTTCAATGGGTTTTTTTAGCTCACCTGAGACTAAGGCTCATGGGTGAGCTAATAGTATACCAATGATATACCAATGGCTCCATGGTACATCAGTTTGTCAACATTTTCAAACATCTCTGAAACCACTTGGCCAATTAAAATCAAATTTCATATAGAGCCTCTTCAGGAACGAAAGTTTATTCAGTGGTCCTGATCACATGGACCTTTCAGCCAAGGTCATTGATATTGGAATCCCATCAATATATTAAAAAATAGTTTCTCAGAAACCATCATGCCAATTGAAATCAAATTGCATATGTAGACTCCTTAAGATAAGTTAGCCAAAATTTATACAAATTGTTCTGGTCACATGACCAAGATGGCCACCATGCCCATATATTGTAAAAACCCTTTAAAAACTTATCCAGAACCAGAAGGCCAATGACTTTATGACTTGGTATGTAGCATTCAGGATGTGGGGCCTACCAAGTTTGTTCAAATGATGATCCTAGGTTGTCCTTGACCTACTTAACATCAAGGTCAAATTTGCTTCCTTATTCATTTAAGGACATATGCTACTAAATACTTCCCATGTTGGAATTTGTTCAATACTTTGCATACAGTTTGTTTTATGCATGGGCTATCCATTTATGAAAATGTGCTTATTTTTTCACTGTCTCATATGGAAGTTTTCAGCATTTGACCAATTTTCTAAAAATATGAAAGATTAAAATTAGCCCTAAATATCGAGCTAAAACTTTTGTAATCTTCAGAAAGCTTCTTTCTTTTAACTTAAATTACTGCCCATGACATCAAACCTTTTGGAAATTGTGCAATTTTAGTTTTTATGCCATGTTGTGACAAGATACTGCATGATATATTTTGGCAATTCGTAGAAAATTGGAATTTGTTTTTAGAATAAATCATAATATTAAAAAATCTGATGTTGAAAATCTTAAAAAAATATTTTTATTTCATGGACTTTTATAATACCTTTTAAGAAAAAATAATAAAAATCTGGGGTCACCGAACTAATTCTCTTTCAGGAGGGCCAAATTTAACCCCACCCCATAGGTTTCAAGTGTAATTCAATATAAAAAGTTCAGGAATGCCCATTTTGATGGTTTTGGTGATGCCATATTACTAGTATATGAAGCAATTTAGCACTAAAATGTTAAAAAAGAAAGAAAAAAAACACTGAAAATAGGTGCTCACCCGTTAATCGATCCAGGTCCTCTGGCTTTGTAGCCAGACACGCTCAACACTAGGCCACGAGGTCAGGTCGTGTGCGGCTCTTAAAATACCGTACAAATAGCAGAGACTCCACTTTCGTATTTGTAACCAGGGTAATTGTGTATGTCGTTTGATTTCGTCTGAGCTACATTTATCTGTCTTTGGTACTAAGACGATCAGTTCTAATAAAAGGTCAATAGATATTTCGGACACACTTTAATTACTTTATTTTGTCAAGAAAATGTTGGGACACCAAAATGGCATAAAATATCTGAAAGCTGTGTTGATCCGAATCCGTAAAAGGTCGAAAGACAGGACCCAGACAACTTTACCTGTTTCCAGACGCGGGAAAGGTGCACACGGGAAAAAGCCGCATATGTCTTTAAATGGGGAAAATTTTGAAAAATAGATTTTTTGAAAACTGTTGAAGCCAAAGTCATTATTCTCACTTGATATGTAAAACCTAATGAGACAATGGCTAGAAATTAGTTCCACAGGTCAAGGTTGAGCTTTGACCTTTCAGCCAATGGCGCTGATATTGGAGTTCCATTAATATATTAAAACATAGTTTTCTCAGAAACCACTAGGCCAATTGAACTTAAATGAAGATTTCTTAAGATAAATTAGCCAATATATTTATACAAATTCTTCTGGTCACATGACCGAGATGGCTATCATGCCCATATAATTATGGTAAAACCCTTTAAAAATCTCCTAGAACAGGAAGGCTGATGACCTTAAGACTTGGTATGTAGCATTTGGGGATATGGCCCTACCAATAATGCACAAGTAATGTTCCTAGGTTGACCTTGACCTACTTTACGACAAGGTCAAATTTGATTCCTTTTTCATATGGGAAAAGTCTTGAAATATTTATTGTGATTCAAGTCCTCTAGTTTTAGCTTGCCTGAACAATGTTCACAGAGATATTGAACTACCCCTAGTGTCAGTGTTGGCATTCACAAATGAGCCATGACATGTGATTTCAAACAATGTGTCATTTTGACAAGTGTAGACTCAGAAGAGCCTGTGCAGCATCCTTTTGAGCTTAGGATCTCCAAGTAATGCTCAGTCAATAGTTTAACTCTCATAGAATATTGAAGCGACTAGCACAGGCTCTGATCAGACTGTGCATATGCGCAGGCTGGTCTGAGCCTTTGCTGGTCGCACTTACCATATTGTTGGAAATCTCATGTCAAGGCTCAAATGTTAAAGTTTTGTGTTAAAGTTTTTAACACTTCCTTATTTTCAAGTTTCCCGCTTCTCCAGCAATCTGGCTACACCCTTGGCCATACTTACTACACCAAAAGATTAAAGTTTATGCCAGATATTGAGAACTGACTGTTATTGAACGTAAAACTTGAAACCCTATTTTCACATGATGTCCCGTCTGGGAGTGATATAACACCATGCAATAAAATTGATAAAAGACTGGTGGTTTACAGATTTAGTATTAGTAATGTTACGTAATGACGTCCATTGTAATGTTGCGTAAAAGATAACAATATCTTGCCTTGTTCACGCCAAAAATGTGCTATTTAGTGATTTTAATGTCCTTTGATACATGCTCCTGTATTATTGAATTTATTAAACTGACAAAATACTCGGCAAGCCTTGCATTTTATCACTTTTTCTCAACTTGTTTAATAAATTCAATAAAACATGACTGCACATGTAAGATCCTATTTCTCCTTTTTAGGGCTGGTGTAATAATATAGCATGGAATGTGGGTCCGATGACGAGTCAGCAAGTACGACTAGGACTGGAGAGGTATGAGTGGAACAAACTTCAGGGCTACAAGTCAATAGTTCCCATGGTGCATCTTGTTTGGAATCTTGCAAGAAATCTCAAACTCACCGATGCCAAACTCTACGAACAGATCAAGTAAGTGTGTAAAGAATCCCTTGGCTAAGTCCAAATATAAGAAAATACCTGTGTTTAGGGTAGCCCGATCATACCTAAATTTATTGGTGAAACCTAGAATTTTTTTCAGGTTTTCTGGAAAAAAATATAATTTTATGCATTTTGAAAGGCAAAATGCCTTTCAAAATGCATAAAATTGTATTTTTTCCAGAAAAAAATAATTAACAAAATATGTGTGACTATCCAACCTAAAATTTTCAGACCGGTTACCCGAAACACGCTTATTTTTTTCTTCGGCCTAATGCATGGCATAGAGTCTTTAGGTCTATATTTGACTCTGAATACAGTTTGAGTGTTATTTAATACTCCATGCTTTGGTGTTTTAAATGCAAATGCTTTGAGTGCACCGATTTCTATCTTTAATGAAGATTTGTCAATTTCAAGTCAGTTGTTTTGCTTTAAATCTCCCATCTAATTTCATTTCAGGTCCTGTTTACTGTACAGTTTGCGGCAGGTCCAGTTCACCTTAGATTTTGTGGAGAACCTTGGTCTAGAAGTGAAGTGGCATGGTCGTGTCGAAAATGAGGCAGCTCATTACTGTAATGTTTGTGAGGTGAATTACCCAGCGCACGCCATGTGTGGATCCAGACGGGGGACGGGGTATGGACCCCCTGAACAATCACAAAAATATAGGGTTTCTTTAGCAATACTGGTCCTGAAAAACTACAAAGCTACCAAGCCAGCATCTAATGTTGGGCCACAATCTGCCCACCAGCAAAATGCCATTTAGATGGCGTTTTGCTGACGGGCCGATGATGGCCCGCTTATAGCAGTATTTTAATTCTCTCCCCTCATTACCGCATCAACTAAAAAGCAAACAAAAAAAACCCATCAAAGTTGGACCCCCTCTGACAAAACTTTCTGGATCTGCGCATGCACCCAGTGAATTTAAATTGACCTCCAAAAGTGGTCAATTAAAATTAATTTGAGTTATTTAAGAAGGTAAGCTTAAAATTTCCTGTTAATTGTGTTTTTGGATTGGACTGAGGTTACAGCACAGGTTTAGATAAACAAAAATTTTCAGCGTAAAATTGTAAATATTTTCTTACCGATCCATTTTAACATATGTTTTGGGTGCTCAAAAGAACCGTCTCATTGAGACGGTTCTTTTGAGTACCCACAACATATGTTTTGGTTGAGAAATAAGGAAATTAGATTTTCGTTACGCACTCTTAACTAAAGTCCTGTTACAGGTAAGATTTTTCTTTGCATCCGAAACATATTTTTTTTTTTTAAATCAAAGAATGTTATGCTATCATTTATCTTTTGTTGTATGTTCACCCCAAATGGTATTAAATTTATAAGCTGCTGCAATGTTATCACTTTTGTCTTGCACACACAGTGGCAAAAATGAAAATAGAAATTAAACAAACACAGGTAAATGTGCTCTGTGCAGTGACAAGCTTCTTGTGACATTTAATTGATGCTGACAGATTGACGAGCGTAAACAAATAAAAATCGAAAATCAATACATTTGAACTTAATTCAAACTAAATGCTTGGTATCTGAAATTGAAAAATACTGATATTATGCCAACAAGTTCCGTCCAATTGCTCATCTTCATTTCCATTACTCACATCTAGTTTTTAAAAAAAAGCCTGATTTTGATAGAAACATATTCGCCATTGTTTATGAATTGATTTGTATGTATCTTGTAGGGGAAGGGCTGTAACTAATGTTGGAAAAACTTGGGGCCCGACCCCTTGCTTTATATTGGCAATAAATATGTTTAAACTAAACTAAAATTGATGCATTCATATACGTCTATACGGCAATTGCTTTCAGAATGTAGTTTTTACATACAAAAAACCCACAGACACAACATGTTTTTTCCATACCAAAAACACTTTATCCTCTGTTTTCAAATGAAAATTTGGTTCATCAGGACTGAAATTTACAAAATGCTTGTCAGTAATATTGCAAACAGTGTGGAAAACCTGTGTAAAATGGCTACTCTCAAAAAGATGGAAAATTGGTTTTCAAGACCAATTATCGCTTAATGCAGGTCGAAGGTATTGCAGAATGGGAGCATTCTGCAATACTTTCGACCTTCATTAAGCTACCATTTATCATTAAGATTTTGTTTTGTATATCTTTGAGTGGCCGTTTTATACAGATGTTACGGTATATTATAATATTGCAGGTGGAAGTTTTCAATGTTCTCTTTGTGAAGGAACAGGATCAGAAGTTTGTAGTTCACTGTCAGGACTGCGCGAGGAAAATTCACCCGAGGCTCGAGGGTTTCGTGATACTCAACCAATATCACCTGCATGATCTCATCGCTATCTACGATAACTTTCAGTTGAAAGTAAGTCTGTTGTAAGACCGTCCCCGAGGTTATAAAACTTCTTTCATACTCAACTCAACTGAGCATGAAATTTATCATGCTCATTTATGCTAAAATGGCAATTAGTGAGTGTTTGAAAGCAAGAAAAAGTCTTTATTTTACAACATTTTAGTTTTGATGGGCTGTTGAAATTTCATACTCAGTTGAGTTGGGCCTGAAAAAAGGCTTATAACCTCAGGGCCTTATCATTTGCCGACTTCCCTTCTTTGGAAGATGGTCATGTAATATATATTAAAGTCTCGAAAAGGGAAATGAAAAACCCCTTAATTTTATTCTAATATCCCCAGGGCAGTCCAAGGCTGGAGTCTATTTGGATGGGGGGGGGGGGGGGGGCAAAATGAGCAAGTTTCCTATTATAAGCATGAAATATATCAAATAGAAGGTCATGGCAGCACGAGTTTAACGCAGCACGTTTACTGCCCGTGTCAATAGGGAGACCCAGGTAGGAGTTGAAGGTGACCGGCTTGAGCATCTACGTTTGCCTCAAAAATGGGGGCATGCCATAAACTGTCTTTTGATTCTTATCATGAGATTTTTGGTTATATTCAATGAACTTGTCGTTGAAAGAACCATATCGGCGATAGCTAGTCAGAAATTCAAAGTACGCAATTGTGGAACAGGCTGAATGCATGCGAAAAAGGAACATATAAACAGTGTAGACCTAGATGAGATGCATCTCATCAGGGTCTGCACTGTTTGCCAAGATAAACACACTCTTGGTAATGGTAGATTTTAAAAATTGTATATGATCAGTCACTCATTTACTTTGCATTAAGTGGTGCCTATAAGGGGGTGATACAAACATCATCACAAATTCTGCCAAAATTGGATTTAGAGAGATCAATAATTGGTTCTATGTACACGTTTTGTTCAGATAACATCAAGAATCCATCAGAATTATGACAGAATCTTCCCATATTTTTTGGTCCAAATGTGTATGCAGCTATGCCTTTTTTGCTACAAGGGAGAAAACTGTAAATAAATATTGCCAATTCTTTAATGTATAAATCATGAGAATAGTGCTTTGTGCCATATTTCGAAGATACTCTGTACATTGTTATATGATTAATGCCAATAAACTTTGCCTTGTTTTGTATGAACTTAACTCATTGCCTACTAAGTGTCGTCTGCTTGTAACCTTTGCAAACAGTTTGGACCCAGATTAGGCCTGATATTTGTGTCAGTCCTAATCTGGGTCCAAACTGTTTGCAAAGTTTACTGATCTGGATTCAATCTGTTTGACACTTAGATGGTATTCCTGAAAGAAATTTTGAAGAAGAAAAAAATATTTTGAAAAATCAACAGATGACAAAAAGCATGAAAATTTCCCTGGCGGACAAAGACATGCATGAAAGTTTTCAGGATTATTCCTGAATTCAGGATTTTGAGGCTGACTTTCCACAGAAAGTCAGCCTCAAAATGCTGAATTAGGGAGTTCATATTAGCTTCTCTGATTTATTTTCAGTCTGTCTAAGGACAATTGACCATTTAAACTTGAAGTTGTGACTATTTAGTGGGCAAACTGCAAGTTTTAAGATTGGAGTTTCGAAAGTTCAGGATTTTAGAAATTTTGTACTTTCACCCATGCAAAGATTAAGAGATCAATTTTATATTTTCTTTCAGAATGTGCCAAGCTCATAGCCCTGATTGAAAATCTCATCCAATCTTGAGCCAATCAAATCATACAATATTGCTGAAATATCATGCATTGAGAGACAGTTCAGATGGATGATAGAATCATTTTGTCGTAATCATGGCTACAAGAATCATCCATTCAGATAGACCAATATGGCATGTATGACTACATTATCCAATCAGGAAAGAGCATTCAACATTGATGATGAAATCATCCAATCAGAGAACATTATGGCATGTATGAATTCATTATCCAATCAGGAAACAGCATTCGAGCATTGATGATTAAATCATCCAATCAGAGAGAGACATATATGATTGAATCAACTCATCAGGAAAGATCATTCAGTTGTGATAGACGGAATCATCCAATCAGGAAACATTATTTTGATATGCTTGACTGAATTATCCAATCATGTCAGCTATGAATGAGGGAACAGCTATGAATGAGGGAATCATTCATGAGTGACTGACAGACTCATCCATTCAGAAAACAATATTTTGATGTGCTTGACTGAATCATCCAATCATGTGTCGGCTATGAATGAGGGAATCATTCATGAATGACAGACAGATTCATTCAATCAGGAAACATTATTTTGATGTGCTTGATTGAATCTTCCCTTTACATGTTCGCTATGGATGAGAGAATCCTTCATCCAAATAGGAAACATCATTTTGGTGTGCTTGACTGAATCATCCAATCATGTGACAGCTATGGATGAGAGAATCATTCATGAGTGACTGACAGAATTATCCAATCAGGAAATACTCTTTTAGTTTTATGTTTGAATCCTTCAATGAGGAAAGACATGTTTGCGAGAATATTCCAATTGAAGAAGAGCCATTTTTTTGAGTTGATAGACATGGACCCATTCACTATGTTTGATTGAGTTATATGCCCCCATTTAAGAATGTGTAACTGAAAGTTGTTGTTTTTTTTACTCAATCAAAACATATGTTGTGGGTACTCGAAAAAACGTCTCAATGAAACGGTTCTTTTGAGCACCCAAAACACATGTCAAAACTGATAGATAAGGAAAAAATAACAATTTTAAGCTCAAATATTTTGCTTAATGGGACCTATGAGTTATACAGTGTGTTTAAGATATTTGACTGGTGATTGATTGGGAGAATAAACAGTTATTTTAAGGTATGACTGACAGTTACCAAATAAACAGTTTCAGAGATGGACTGGAATTTAAATGAAATGCAAATTTATTTATTTTATTGATCTCTTTTCACCCAGAAAGGCCCAGGATTTTTGGCCTTTGGATCACATGAGGGATTAAGAATGGTAGAAAGCAGGCCTCCAGATAAGAGATCGTACTGGAAAATTATTTTTCTTATTTCTGAACCAAAACATATGTTGTGGGTGCTTAAAAGAACCGTATCAATGAGACATTTTTTATGCACCCAGAGCACATGTTTAAATTGATGGGTAAGGAAATAAATGCAATTTTAGGGTCACAAACTATCCTTATCTGGACCTATAGTAGTAGGAAAATTTTATATTCAGGCCTTTAGTTAAGAGTGCGTACCAAAAAAAATAATTTTCTTATTTCTCAACCAAAACATATGTTGTGGGTACTCAAAAAAAACGTCTGATTGAGATGGTTCTTTTGATCACCCAAAGCACATGTTTAAATTGATGGGTAAGGAAATAGATGCAATTTTAGGTGCACAAAGTATCCTTATCTGGACCTATAGTAGTAGGAAAATTTGATATTATTTGGGCCTCGACATGAGAAAACCTGTCTTCAGGGGTTTGGGAACAACACAGGTGCAGACCAGCCTGCACATCAGTGCAGTCTGATCAGCACTTTTGTTATTTGCTTTTTGGAAAGTATCATATGTAAATTTGGTACAGGTGAATTTTTCAATTTTCTAGCTAGTCTCTGAGTTGAGGAGACCGGTTTGAAACTCGCTTTAAAGGAACCTCCGAAGACGTGTTTTCACGCGACATGGCCCATTTGTTAATCCTTATCATGCTGAACATTTTTATGTACTACACTCCTCTCCAGTTTTTGTCCATGATTTGGCAGGGATTTTTTGGCGATTTTTGGAAGGGGCCCTAGGGCCTTCCAGATTGAGAAAATTAGTGTGGTAAACCCTAAATTGGGAAAATTTTATTATGCACAATTAAGTCTATTTTTGGTCAATAAAAACAAATTAGCTATTACACATATTTTTGCAATCAAAAAATTGAAGGAGAAATAAGATGCAATGGTAGTAGATTTTCACCATGTAGCTTGTGTGTGAGATGACTGAATGAAATTCGCAATCTTAAAAAAAAAAATTTTTTTTTTTTGAAGAGTGGGAATTTTCTTTTCAAAATTTGGGAAAACGTTACCTAAATTCCATTGGGATTATGGCCGAATTTCTGCCCCTGAGAATACAAAGAAATCCCTGTTTAGCTACCACTGTTTTTGGAAGCAGAATAAGAGATAAGGCCTAAATGAAATATATGTGTGGTTCCTGTTGCATACCAACAAAATGTAGGGTAGGTAGGTAGGGAAATTATTAAATTTTGCTTAAGAAATAGATCAGCTCCAGCAGTGAATTGTTGAGTAATAATTCACTGTTTGGAGGTCAGTTGTAAAGAAGATCAAATCACAAGCGCGCAGCGCGAGTGATTAATCTTCGTACAACTGACCGACAAACAGTGAATTATTACTCAACAATTCACGCACTGGAGCTGATCAATTTCGATTCTAACGCACAATAAACGACGAAAACACATTTGAAGGCTTCATCTTCTTCCAACTTTCCGCCATTACACTGAAGAACTCCCGCCAATACTTAGACTACGTCGCAAACGTTTACATGAAATTGTAACGTCTTTCAAGCGTAAAAACGACGTTACACCGTCTAATGCCATGAATGACGTCATTTTCCAGTGACGTCAGCTATCACACACTTTTGCCGTGAATTATTGTCCGATATATCACAGTTTTTTACCGTTGGCTCTATAGGCGAGGTGTGTTAGAATATAACATTTAACAAAGAAAATAGTGACAAAGTCTGAAAAAGAGCCCATTTTAGGTATTTTTTCTCTAAAGACCCTTTTAATGTTTAGGGTAGGGTAAAAAAATTAGGGTAGGTAGGCCAACAGGAACCACACATACATTTCATTTAAGCCTAATGTGGATCCTCATCAGCTGGTTTCTCAGAGCTAGATCTACAGTGTTTTCAAGAAATGATAAATCTGGATTGAGCAGGACAAGGGTTAATTTAAGAATGATTGTATAGTTTGATACTTATTTGCTAAGACAATTTGTGATAGTTGTATAAGATGGTCTCTTCATAGCCCAGCCCCATTCCAGGCCTCATGATTAGAGAGCATAATCAAAAATTGTTTTTCTTTTTTATCAACTTAAACACGTTGTAGGGGCTCATTGAGATGGTCTTTTGAGCACCCAAAATGCATCTTTAAATTGATGGGTAAGAAACAGGGGCCGATCCGGGGGTTCATATCTATAAATGTGTTGAGTGTGCCTTGCTGATTTTATTTCATTTTTCTTAAATATCCCATTAAAATGAAATAATTTGGTCTCATTGCGACCAAATTATTTCATTTTCATAGGATATTTAAAAACAGGGGGCGGGGAGGGGCTTCAAGGGAACCCCCTCTGGATCCGTCACTGAGAAAATAATTTCAATTTTAGGTTTAAAAAATCGCCTAACTGGACCTAGCCTGTTCATTATAACTCAGTTTTGGATATAGCAGTTTAATAAAAAAAAAATGTTGGCTCCAAAAACATGCGATATTTCAAAGAAAATATACCTGTAATAGGAAAAAGAGTGTTTGTGGGTCATTTTCCCAAATTTTGTTGGTTCTGGCGAGAGCCTACCCCATGAGTTTAGAACCTCCAGAAAACAAAATTGTCATTTTGAATTTCATTTATATTTTTCACTAGAGTAGACTACATGTACAGTATTCCAGAAAAATTTATTCTTTTGATATATCAATTTGAGTCCTGACACATCATATTGAGACGGTTCTTTTGAGTAGCCACAACATACACTTTGGTTTTGAATTAAGAAAATTAAGTTTTGTTCATCATAGGTCCAGATAAGGAGATTTTATCAGCATAAAATTGTAGTCATTTTCTTACCCATCAATTTAAACGTGTGTTTTGGGTGCTTAAAAGAACTGTCTCATTGAGACAGATCTTTTGATTACACACAACATATGTTTTGAATGAGAATTAAAAAAAAATATTTTCCAATACGTACTCTGGAGCCCTGATCATGCATTCCTATCTGAAGGCCTGTTGTTTTATGTACTATATTTACAAAAAAAAAAAACATGTTTGAATACCTCTGCTGGCAGATTTTTAACAATTCCTATTGAGATAATTCCTGTGGGCTCCCAATCTTGGCATTATAAAGGGCTTTACTGTATTCTGTGTGCTGATCTTTTTGTTAACTTTTTATCCAAAGTTTGAAAACTCAATCACAATTTGGTTATGACTTTTTTTCTTCTTTTTTTGTGAAAAATTCTGTTATGCCTAAGGTAGGCATATGATGAAATTTTATCAACTTGATTTAACCCCTTCACTGCCTTACCCTGAGTGGTGCTCATAGTAAAAACAGGTCCTGTAAGCCATTGGCACAAGTAGGACTTGGGGGTGAATTGATGTCACATTTAGAGTATGATAATGGTCTAAGGGAGGAAACTCAATTACCCTACTCTGTTAAATATGGCAGTGAAGGGGTTCATCCTACCTGTGCTGAATACATACTAAATGTGTATTGGTAGTTTCTAATGTTTTATTATATATTTTGCCTCTGCAACAGCAGTTTAACTTCCAAGTTGAAAGCAAGCTTATTTATACTATTCATACTGTCAATATGAAAGCCATTATTATATCCATCTAAAATGAGTAATGGCTTAGTGTTAGAGATTTAGCGGTCACTAGTTTGAAACTCACCGGATGCACTCTGTTGTGTCCTGCTCAGTACTGGTTGAACCCAGGAAGACAGGAGATCATCCCCAACTTTGCTGAAAACAATTTGACTTTGATGTAAAGCATCAACACAAAGGTTTCATGTGCTATAAAGGAAAATCTGTCTCAGTATTCACAGGCATTTATAAGCCTGGCCCCTGTAGGGAATTTCTACTTTTTGGCCCCATTTCCTTCCAAAATAGCAACATTCCCTCCCTCCCCCCTCCACACACACAATTTTTTGTGTCTTCCCCCAAGTAAGAGAATAACAGTTTCTTAAATTTTAATGAGACACCATTTCTCGAAGATTAACAACATCGAGATGGTAGGTTTGAAAGTTGCATTGGAACAAAGTGGGCTAAAGCATCCTCATCAGAAATTTGTTTATTATTTGAATATTATTCCATAAGTTACAAAGTATCCATCATAATATATTTGAATGAGCCACCTTGAATGAAATTGTACTTATTACATTAGGTGAGCAGCGAATCATCGTAGTTTGGATATGGCCTTTACTGTTTGCTCAAATAAGCATGTAAATTGTTCTGTTTATTATAAAATTTAAAATGACAACAATTGTTGGCATTTTAAAATTTATGACCAGAACAAATGGCATTGTTTGTTGTTCTTAGTAAGAAAATTGCCACATTGTTTGTATTCTTAAGATAGTAAATTTCATGCTTATGTGAGCTGAACATGATCCGGCGTATGACCTGGACATTTACCACCAATGGATTGCCCATCATGCATGTTTGAAGATGACCTATTGCCTATGTCATATGTACAATAAGAGCTGGCTCATAAGTCATATTTGCCCTAAAAATTCAGACAGGTAACTCTAATTAGTGTACACCCTGATGAGCCATTCTGAATGATAATGGAAAAACTTGGTGTCCGAATGTTTGAGCCGGTGTCAAGCAAAAGGTACAAGTTGGCATGTGCTGTACATCCACACAGTCTGATCAGAGTATCTTCCATTGGCGCTCTATGGGTAGCCACAAGTCTTAACGCATGGGTGAAAGTTTCAGGATTATTCCTGAATTCAGGATTTTGAGGCTGACTTTCCATAGAAAAGTCGGCCTCAAAATGCTAAATCAGGGAGATTATGATAAGTTTTCCTATCCATATACAGTCTAAAGACAATAATTAACCATTTAAACTTGAAATTGTGAATATTTAGTGGGTGTACTGCATGGTTTAAGATTGGAGTTTTTCGAAAGTTAAGGATTTTGCAAATTTTGAACTTTCACCCATGAAACTTGTACCTCATACTGGATACTGGCTCATTTAGGGTAAATGTGGAACAATTCATGAATTGAAAAGAAATTGATATTAGTAAAAACTATGAATATTCATTAGCTATTTATCTATTCATATATGTAAATAACCTGTTTGACTTTGTAATATTTCATTAATTCAGCTAGTAATGAAGCTGAAGTAAAATAAATAAATCATTTGCATATTCATAAGTGGGCTGTACATGATATTGCATATTCATTAGTGGGCTGTTTTATTATGT
The DNA here is from genome assembly GCA_964019695.1 of Loripinus fragilis. Lineage (NCBI taxonomy): Eukaryota > Metazoa > Mollusca > Bivalvia > Lucinida > Lucinidae > Loripinus > Loripinus fragilis. Next base: position 59,917,971 of record OZ026524.1, on the reverse strand, counting down.
ATTTGCATATTCATAAAGGTTTTCCATGTAGCATTTTACCAAAAAAGTATGTTTTTTCTCAGTGAAAGAAGAAAGTTGCAAGATACTGACAGCTTATCTTGAGATGCATAAAATGCTAACTTGATGACCTTGTGGTTGTATGATTATTAGGCTAATTGGCTAGTAACATGACAGGCCTTTAGTTAAGGTGCGTACCAAAGAATTTATTTTCTATCTCAACCAAAACATATGCTGGGGGTACTCAAAAGAGCTGTCTCTATGAGACGGTTCTTTTGGGCACCCAAATCATATGTTAAAACTGATTGGTAAGCACTTGGGTATAAGTTTTCAGGATTATTCCTGAATTCAGGATTTTGAGGCTGGCTTTCCAAAGAAAGTGAGCCTCAAAGTCCTGAATTATGAAGGTAATATAGCTCTGATTTAGTTTCAGTTTATGTAAAGGTATTTGACCATTAAACTTGGAATTTTTTGATACAGCAAGTTTTAAATTCTGATTTTCTTACGTTCAGGATTTTGGAAATTTTGAACTTTCACCCATGTAATTCTTTGCAATTTGGGGAAGGGGCCCTAGGGCCTTTTGGATTGGGAAAATTAGCGTGGTAAACCCCTAAATTGGGAAATTAGTAATGGTGCACAATTATGGTCATTTTTGGCCAAAAACAACAATTTAGCTATTACACATACTTTTGCCATCAAAAAATTTAAGGAGAAATAAGATGCAGTAGTAGATAGTTAGTAGCTTGTGTGTGTGATGAATGAAAATCCCAGTCTTAAAAAAAGAAATTGAAGATAGGGATTTTTTTTTCAAAATTGGAAAAAGTCACCTAAATTCCATTGGGAATGGGGCCGAATTTCTGCCCCTGAGAACACAAAAACAAATTTCTGAACTCGTATCATAAACACACCATTTGCACATTCATGAGTGTATGCATATTCATAGTGAAATACAGCATTACAATCCAGCTGAAAGTGCTGGCTGCTATGCAACCCTTATTAGGCCAGTTTGAATTAAAGCTCAAGAGAAATAGATGAAACAGGCCTGGTGGGTAGTCACATGATTTTTGTTTGGATACACTGCATGGAAAATTGTCTGACTTTTCCACAATGATGTTTTACGCAAAAGTGACCAGAGATTTCTTCATGTTTTTTCTTTGTTACCTAGAAAGTTATACACCATTTTCCTTACGCATTTACCCTGATCTAACTATGCCAGGATGTCCCTCATAAAGCTTCTTACTTTGAGTACAGACTTGTCACAAAAATTTTTGTGGCGAAGATCGAGCCTGAATTATAGAAATAAACTGCACGGACGACAGGTATTTTTTTTGTGACAGAGTCTGTACTCAAAGTAAGAAGCTTAAAGAGGATATCCTCATAGCCTTTGATCAGGAAAATGTGGGCTGGAAAATGGTGTATAACTTTCTTGGTATAGATGAGAAAACATAGAGAAATCTACTCACATGCGATCAGAATATCCGTGCAGTGTATTCAAACATCCATGCAGTGTATCCAAACAAAAAAAAAACATGAGACTACCCACCCTGTTATAAAACTTTTTCATACGCAACTCAATCAAGCATCAAATTTTGGTCCTTCTCATAAATGTTAAAATGCCAACAAGTGTTGGCATTTTAAAATTGATATGCAGGATAAATACATGGACGACATCTGCGAGTTTTGTCATTTTAATATTTATTAGGAAGATAAATACAACATCTGAGAATTTTAAAAGCAAGAAAAGTCTTTGTTTTTCAGCAATATACTTTTTATGAGCATTTGACATTTCATGCTCATTTGAATTGAGTGTAAAAAATGTTTTCTAAACCTCAGGGCCTGTACCCATGAAGAAAAGGACTTATCTTATTTGTATTTAGTCATTAATGATTTAGATTATATTAAATATTTCAGGTTTGTCCTAATATGCTACCTGCACAAAGTTTTTTTAAATTCTCACCCTCACACTCATGATGATAATCACATGTGATGACCCATAATGATATCGGCCTAATCGCGAGAATACCTGTCTTCGGGGTTTCCGAATATTGTCAAGTTTCAAACCAGACTCATCAGCTACACAGACTAGCTGGAAAATTGAGATTTCACCTGTAGCAAGATTACGTATGATACTTTCCAAAAAGCGAATAACAAAGGCGCTGATCAGACTGCGCGGATGCGCAGGCTGGTCTGCACCTGTGTTGTTCCCAAACCCCCAAAGACAGGTTTTCTTGCGTCGAGGCCCATATGTTTTCTGCGAGATATTTGTAAACTATCATTACCCATCCTATGTGTAAGTTGCCTAGGCCTTGTATACACTGGTCCAGATATTAAAGCAACAATTTTGAGGGAGCGCAGTGTCTCAGTGGTAGAGTGCTTGACTCAAGACCGAGGGGCCGTGGGTTCGAGCCTCACCGGCATCACTGCATTGTGTCCTTGAGCAAGACACATTAATCCTAGCTCAGTACTGGTTCAACCCAGGAAGACCCGTCCCAACATAACTGAAAGATTGTTGATGGGACGTAAAGAATCAAATCAAAAGCGAACAGTTTTGAGCAAATAATTGTGATTTTCTTATCCGTCGGTTATAACATGTGTTTTGGCTGCTCAAAAGTTAAAGTATCTGGTTAGAAAATCTGGCATTTCTAATTCATATTTCAATAAAAAAAAATATTACCTTATTAAAATACATTCATTTTAAGTGCATGGGTGAAAGTTTTCAGGATTATTCCTGAATTCAGGATTTTGAGGCTGACTTTCTATGGAAAGTCAGCCTCAAAATGCTGAATTTAACAGATGATAATAGCATCTCTCATTTATTTTCAGTTTCTCTAAAGACTATTGACCAGTTGAACTGAAAATTGTTGATATTTTGTAAGCATAATGCAAGTTTTGAGATTTGAATTTCTAAAGTTCAGGATTTTTGTAATTAAGAACTTTCACCCATGTAAGTGCAGCATGGCTCCTGGCCATGGAACCAGACCCTGATGTCATAAAACTTTTTTTCATGATCAACTCAGCTGAGCACAAAATTTATCCTGCTCATAAATGTTAAAATGCCAACAATCGTTGGCATTTTTAACATTTATTAGCATGATTCATACAACATCTGAAAGACTTAAAGCAAGAAACTTATTTATTTGTCAGTATTTTAGTTTTAATGAGCAGTTGAAATTTCGTGCTCAGTTGAGTTGAGCATGAAAAAAGTTTTGTAACGGGGGCCAGGCCTATAGATAAGACTGTACCTAAAACTGAATTTTCTTATTTCTCAACCAAAACATAAGTTGTGGGTACTCAAAAGACCTGTCTCCATTAGATGGTTCTTTTGAGCAGCTGAAACACATTTTAAACTGATGGATAAGAAGAAATCATGATTTTAAAGTCAAAAAGTTTATGCTTGGAACAACTGTTGTTCCATCGCTCAGTGCTCCTTGGAACTATAATTTTGTGTTGTTCTCAGGCTCATTACAACCATGCAACTAGCAGGTTAGCAAAGAGGTAGTTCATGAGCTCAAAATTTCGAGATATAGCTGTCCTGCAAATATAAACAATTTGCAGTAGAGTGACAGGAATTTTAATACTGATTGGCAGTTTGGGATGTTTAAAAGAGGTAAAGACAATGGACATGATACCTGGAAAATGTAAATTTCCAAATAGTTTTCTTCCTTATTTTCAGTAACATATGTTGAAGGTACACATTGGAATTGCCTCTATGAGGCAATTCCAATGTTTACCCAAAATATATGTCTTTTCAATAAATGAGTTTTCAACATAAGCTTTTTTTTAAACAAATTCTCGACCCCTTTCATTTATTAAAAGAAATGAGCATGTTGAAATGAACAATTTTTCATGTAGTTTGTCATGCACCTGGATGACAATAATTGACTGTCTATTTTATGCTTCTGACAGCTTATCTTGAGATGTTTCATTGGAATGAAATGCTAACTTTGTAGTTGCCTGGTTATAACACTAGACATATTCATGTGTATTTATACATCTAATTTATTTATTTCATCCTGTCAGGTACGGATATTTAATTAATATTTGATATTTTTGTACACAATGTATCACTGTTTGTTGGTGAGTTAGTTTGTTGTGTGATTAGACAATGGAAAATGTGTTTTTGTATGAACCCTTTTCAGACCAATGGAATTTCCCATAAAGCTACATACAATGAAGTCGGGATGGTCCATTGTATATATTAAGGGTTCACAGGTTATTATTACCAAAACAAGTTGTATTTCTTTCTCTGAAGATCATTTTTTCCGTAGCAAACAGAGCAGACCCAGGTTAAATGCCGCATTATGCGGCATTTCATCTTGGTCATGGCCTTTTGCCAAAGTACCCATTTAGGGGTTTCCCGTCTACAAAGGGGTTAAGTTACTGTATTTATTCGTATTAATACCCACTCTCAGATAAGAATCATTTTCCTTCTTATTTAGGGGCAAATATGGCTTGATACCAAACAAAATAGCTCCCCAGTCCCCATACAGTGCTAAGGCCACTGTCTGCCTTCCAGTGAAACACCATTTAAACGGCATTTTGCTGGCGGTCGGAAAGTAGACTGCTTTTAGGTGCTTACTTGGTTAGACCTTATTTTGCCATCCATCATTTTGCCTTAAGAATGTCAAGACTTATGAATTGCAGCACCCCTATGACACTTATTAGAATGGATACGGTCTATGAGCCAGCACATGAGATTACGGTTAAATCGCTTGGCAAGCAGCAAAGCTTAGGTACATTAGCGCAGTCTCCCAATGATCCAGGGCTATTACTGCTTAAGAAGGCTAATACATATCACCTCTAGCCCCACTTCATAGCTGTGCATGCAGGTTAAAATGTCATATGACTGAGTCGTACAGTAAAACCGGAGTAAAACGGCCACTCAAAGATAGACAAAACAAAGAATTTAATAACAAGTGGTAGCTTCATGAAGATCAAAAGTATTGCAGATTGCTCCAAGTGGAGCATTCTGCAAAACGTTTGACCTGCATTAAGCGATAATTGGTCTTGAAAAACAATTTTTGGTCTTTTTGAGAGTGGCCGTTTTACACTGGTTTTACTGTATATGGTAAGTCTATTAATCCTTTCATCACAATTGGTCTTCTGTTTTCTAGTGTTGAAGGATCCGTTTTTCCAGATTATCTACAGACCTGAAAAAATGTCTGGACAAACAGTGTTAATCCAAATGAGATGGCTCATATGAGCCTTCTCATTTGGATCTCTAATGTTTGCTTACTCATTTTGCTATCTCATTTCAAAATGTGTCTTAACACCCCTTTTTAACATGAATTTATAGTGGAAGAGTTTACCTCATAAACTTAGGGGTGGAAGGGTTAACTCATGGACTGGCCCATATTTTTTCTTTATATGTTTTGTTAATTGATAATGTACTGTATGTTTGTTAAAATTATTTGCTTTGCCTGTACTGTAATGAATGAAAGAAAAATAATGTCTTAACTTGAAAACAGAGACTGCCTTATTTTTTTTCTCCCATATCAACAGTGCACCCAGTGTGAACATTTTCCTAGAACTCCACCCCCACCCCCATTCAATCATTAAAAAAATCCTCCCCAAAGAATGCTAGACAATGGTGTGTCTTATTTGACCAGCATAAACCAAGATAAGGCTACTCCTGAAGGAGCAGTGTGATGTGCATCTGCAATATAGATCTACATGCATTAAGGGCCTCTAAAGCCAAAAACTGAAAGTTGCTTTTCACCTATTTCTTCTGATTGGTTAATCAGATGAGTAGTCCTGCATTTATTTTACTTTTGCCATTCTATAGTAGCAAAAATGGCCTCCAAAGAGAAATTGCCATTTTGGACCGAATTTAAGGCTTTGGGAGACCAATTTTATAAGAATTAGATAGCAGAGCAAAATACCAAAAATATCTTTTCATATGTTGTGTGCCATGATAAATTCTCATCATCTGTTAAAAATCTGTTTGGTATTTGCTTGTGCTCTATGTTAATTTCTCTGTCAAATGTCTCACATTTGTTCCAAAATGGTAATTTTCTTATTTTCAGCTGATCTTGGCAGCCATTTTTGTTAACATAGCACTGAATACAGTAAAACCTGTCTTAAGCGGCCACTCAAAAAGAACACCAAAAACTAGTTTTTAATACTGATTATCGCTTAATGCAGGTCAAAAGTATTGCAGAATGCTCCGAGGACAATTTCTATTTTTTAGCCTCATAGGTGGGGGGGGGGGGGGGGGGGGGGGGGGGCAAAAAAGCCCCTTTAATGCATGTAGCTCTTTACAAAATATGAAACTAGTACAGTAAGACCTGTGTAAAACGGCCACTCTCAAAAAGACCAAAAATTGGTTTTCAAGACCAATTATCGCTTAATGCAGGTCAAAAGTATTGCAGAATGCTCGAAGGGGAGCATTCTGCAATACTTTTGACCTTCATTAAGCTACCGTTTGTCATTAGATCTTTGTCTATTTTTGTGTGGCCGTTTTACACAGGTTTTACTGTAACAGCAAAGAAGCACTAGTACACAGATCCTATATTGCCATGTATCCTATGACAACATACACATATGCACATTAAGCGGCATAGAGCATTGAACACAAAATGACTGATGAAAGCAGGGCTGCAAAATACACAAAACACATTTACAAAAATGGAAAACATACTATCACATGTGTGAAATAACTTCAGATTTGGAACTTCAGAACGAACCACAGGATGCGTCACAGCAATGGTAAGCTCACTAGGTAGGGAAAAGCTTCAAGACCACCGAAAGATTCATAATCTAACCATGCTTTTCAAGGTCAAGCATAACTTGGTGGAGATCCCGGAGTCAGAAACCATCATTCGGTCCAACGACAGTAGAACACAAGGGTCACAGAGGCTTCTCGTCCCGTACACCAGTGTGACAGTGTATAAGATGTTCTTACACACTTATCAAGCATTTAGGACAGGAACAAACTGCCACCTACAACTACGGATTTTCAGACGATAGAGGCGTTCAAGATTGCCCTTCCATCCTCCACCCAAAGCGTAACAAGCCACGGGTGTAAATAGTTTTAACTTGTAAATACTAATGTTTAAATAATAACAATAATAATAATTCAGTCTTAGAATATATTTTAAAATATTAAGCGACTCAAAATATTGCAATCATCTCGATAAGGCGAAATAAAAATACCTGTGTTTAGGGTAACCCGACCCTACTTTTTACTGGTGAAACCTTAGCCTCTAGATTTTTTAGGTTTTGCGGAAAAATATATAATTTTATGCATTTTGAAAGGCCAATTGCCTTTCGAAATGCATAAAATTGTATGCTTATTCAGACAAAAATAAATAAAACTAGAAATTGTGTGAATGAAACACTGTGCCCCCAACCATATGCTTGTCTATAAGGATGATCTCACCAGGTAATCTACTCACCATCTATCAGCTGACCAAATCTGAGGCTACTTACTAGCTGTAGTGGTTTTCGAGATATCTTTATTGTAACTTTTCTATGTCCAAATTTGCAAAGGGCAATAACCCGAAAAAATACAAAGGGCAATAACTAAAACAAATGAAATAACTTTTTTCTTAAATGTTCACCAGGTAATCTACACAATATCCTCTATTAGCTGTCCAAGTTTAAAGCTCATAGCTGTAATAGTTTTGAGATATCAAGCTTTTTATGTCCATATTTTCAAAGGGCAATAACTAAAAAAAATTAAATTTTATCATCAGGTAACAAACTCATTATCCTCTATCTGCTGACTAAGTTTGAAGCCATAACTATTATACTTTTTGAGATTTCCTGATTACAAAAGTTCATTATGACCCTTTAAAAGGGGCATTACTCCACAAAGGGAGATAATTTGGGCTAATACATACAGGTTAACTATTTTTTGATAAATTTCAAAACTGTAACTTAATTTTTGTAAATGACGCACAAACGGACGGACGGACAAGTCCAAAGCAACATGCCCCTTCAAATTCTTCAAAGCTGGGGTATAAAAATATGTGCCTACCCTACCTAAAATGAACCGTTACCCGTAACACACTTATTTATTTATTTGGCCTAGGCAGAATGAGGGTTGGTTGCTTTTGCGTTCTTGTATTTATACTGAGGGAAAAAAGTTTAGCAATATACTTTGAGGAATCACAGCTTAGAAGAAATAGGACTTTTAATTTCACAGTGTCAAAAATATATGTAGTCAAACGTTCACGAGTACGATGACATTTACAGGTTGACATTTCACTTAATGTAAAGTCTGATGTTATGCCCCCTTGCTAAAACAGCTTATCTAGCAATAGTGCGAACAGTTTTCGATTAAAAGTTTCTTTTCTGTCAAATGTTTAGATTTAAAAGCAAGAAATTGAAAAAAGGTTTAAAACTGAATGTTATGTTCACATTTTTCGTACAGTTTTTAGTTGAAAATCGTATTTTTCCAAATCACCTCCCTTTCAATTGAATAACGTTTGAAATTGACATTTTCAGTAGATCAAATCCTCACTTTGAAATCGGATTTGTTTCCTTTGACCACTTGCTGGTAGCCATTAGGTCATTTTCAAACAACTGACATGTTTGCGAACCTGCCAATTAAACAGATCAAATGCCTCTGGGTAACCCCATTATAAATAATTGCTAAACTTTTTTCCCTCAGTATATATGTGCTACTTCGTTTATCTGTCTTCTGGTTTTGTGTTGTAACAACTGCAAGGCGGCAATCGAAAACGCTCTTGACAATCGAAAAACGCGGATAAAAAATCGCTAGAAACAGAAACGATAATTGATCTACGTTTTCGATTGTCGCCTATCCGATGTGAGAATATAGGGCGAATGTTTGACCACTAAAATTAATTTGCTCCGCTAAGTTTCTGCTGATTCATTGTTCAGTGACGCTGCTCCCATTGTTTGTGGGGGTTTTGTGCGGGGATGGTCCTTGTTTTGTAGCCCTAAAATATTTTTTCCAATTTCCAGTGTATGGAGACCTTGGGAAAACATTTTTCAATTGAAAGCAACGTTTTAATCGCCAAAACGCAATCGTCGTTTTGGCGATTAAAAACGTTGTTTTTCATTTGCTATTTTTTATTAGTCGCAATTGCTCGGCGTTTTTATATCATGCAAGGCATAGGTACATTTTGGTGTGAGAATGGCCATTTTAATCCGGGATAACTAACTGTGGTCAGCTAACAATGGTCCGAGCATCCACCTAGGGCCACCGTGTTTAATTTCTATTTAAATCCTTTCATCGTGTTTCTGTAGCCGATAAAATTGATTGTTAAAAGCTTGTTTGACCACTGACACTTGTATGGTGCAAAACTTTAACAATGAAAAGGCGACAGAGTGTCGAAATGCACTAAAAAGAAGAGAAAAAAAAACGACCAGCGGATGCGAAATTCCAGCTAGTTGGCTTGGGTGTCAATATTCGACATGTATTCGCTAGCTCTATAACCATAAAGTATAGTGAAAATTGTTGTTCTTTTCAAGAAAATGCTCTGAGTTAGCATAAACAAGAACACAGTATGTAAACTAAAATTAACATCATGTACCCGTTCCTCCTAGCTCACGCCTTATACATTATGAATTACAGCACTCGTGCGTAACCAGTTGTCGGAAATCGTGATGTGAGAATTGTTGGTACAACTGTAATTGCGAGGGCCCACCTATTAAAATTTATTTTTCCATAGATCTAAGTAACTGTTACCGTTACAACCATGTAATCATGTATACATGCGATTGCCAATTCCTCTAAAACCATGCAAACTGGCATTTAAGCTCGTTTTCGAAACAGAACGGCTCTGATTGTGAGCAAGTCATTTTTTAACAAAGCAAAATGCAAAGGAGGAAACCGTTAAAATCATGGAATAAAACGGAATAAAATAGATAAAATGGCTTTTCTTACCTTGTTCGAATGTGTATTGTCTGTATCACTAACAATAAAAATCGAAACGTGTACATGTACCTAAAAATACGCATTTTTCCGACTTCTGGTTACGCACGAGTGCTGTTATTCATGTTTATAAGGCGTGAGCTAGGAGGAACGGGTACAGGATGTTTATTTCAGTTTACATACTGTGAAGAAATGAGATCAGTAGAGGAGCGAGAGGGTGATCGTATTATTGATATTGACCTTTGTTTCACAGGTAACGATGGGCATCCCAAAACGCTGTTGTCATCTTCACAACACACCCAAACATTTACCAAATGGAGCTAGCATAACAAGTCAAACAGGCAGATTTACAACCACGCAGAGGTAGTTCATGAACTCGAATTTGGAGATTATAGCTGTCATGCAAATATAAGCAATTTGCAGTAGAGTGACAGGAATTTTAATACTGATTGGCAGTTTGGGATGTTTGAAAGAGGTAAAGACTATGGACATGATACTTGGAAAATGTTAATTTCCAAATAGTTTTCTTCCTTATTTGCAGTAGCATATGTTGTAGGCGCACATTGGAATTGCCTCTATGAGGCAATTCCAATGTGTACCTACAACATCTGTCTTTTCAATAAATGAGTTTTTCACCATAAGCTTTTTTATAACAAATTCTCAACCACTTTCATTTATTCAAAGAAATGAGCATGTAGAAATGAACAACTTTTCATGTAGTTTGTCATGCACCTGGATGACAATAATAGACTGTCTATTTTATGCTTCTGACAACTTATCTTGAGATGTTTCATGGGAGTATATTGCTAAATTGCTAGTTGTGTGGTTTTAAAGGTGTTTGAAATATAAGAAGAGTTTACGTTTCAAGCAAAACCGACTAATGGACGGACGGACGTGCATACAGTACGAGTGTTGTTCAGTAGCTTCATAACTTTCAACACATATATGCTACGACAAAATGGTATACGTTTCTATAAAGGATTATAATATGTCACATTTAAACTGGCACCGGACCTAAAGAACAATACAGTATACTTATCGAGTTATAGCCCTTTGAATGAGGGTCATTTTAGTATACTAATAAACTCAATGCTTCGAACATACCAGTGATATAGACGAGCTTATAGTTATTTGATAAATTGGTGAAATTTCTTGAAATTTATAAGGAAGTATCCCCATATACTTATATAATGATTCTGTGAAAGTTGCGAAAATCCGAAACGTTTTTGTTAAATTACATCGAATCGTTTTCACTAAAGTCTCCTTATGTTTAAAAATAAATGGTAAACAAAACACCACCTTTCAGTTTTCAGTCAAACTTTGCTCTAACAAAATGCACAAAACAACATTTAAACTAGTACGAGGGTCATCCAATAAATAGCGAGAATTTCCCTATAATATAAGAGTTTGTACCATTTCAACATCACAAATATAACCATAAGGTGGCATAACTTGTTGTGTATGCAACAACATATATAAAAGTTCGACAGAATGTGATGTCGCTTGTTGCTTAGCAACACAAACACATACTTAAAGCTTACCTGGCTGGATTCCTAAAATTGGTTGCCATGGTTACTGGCATGTGCAGATCAGTTCCAAGAAGCATATATTCTATAAACATTAGGCAATACTCTGTAACATTCATTGACTTCTTATGAAAAATGTCAAATTGACAGGTAAAAGCGACAAAAATACAAAATTGTGGAATCAGAAATTGGGGTATGGGTCATGAATTTGCCCTTGAATTATTGTTGATTGGTATATTTTAAATCACACTAAAATTATTAAATATATTCTATATTTTCAAACAGTATCTTAAACAAACATGTATTCCATGTGTCCATTGTTGCCTAGCAACAGAAAAATATAGACTTAACAAATAGTCCATTTTTTCACAATTGCCTGGTTGCTAGGCAACCATGACTAACTGGTACATGTTAATGACCATATTTTATATGAAACATTGAGAACAATTAAACTATAACAGATTAAAGGACAATCTATGTTCAGATAAATACTAATAATTAAATGTCAAACTGTGTTTCTTTACCATTAGGTTTTCGTATGTGGAAAATCTGGCCAGGCTAGCTTTAGTATCACTATTTCGTTGCTAGGCAACAAGCGACCTCACTTTCCGACACCATTTGGATATGCTGCTGCATGCCCAACACGTTATGCCATCTAATGATTACATTTGCCGTGTTCTAATGGTACAAACTCTTGCATTATAAGGAAATTCTCTCTATTTATTGGATGACCCTCGTACTTACTCAAAGACAATATGTTGATCGCTCATACTGATTTGTTGCTACAAATCATTGAAGGATAGTGGGTAATTTTTAAACACTGAAAACCAGTTTTATTAAGTCAAAGCTGCCTTAAGTGAAAGGGTTATAGAACTTATACTTATTTTTGTTGCCATAACATTGCGGTTTTAATCTAAATTTAAACGTTAACTTAAAGATTTACCAAAATAGGCATTATTTACAATAAAATTACTCACCTGGTCTTGAGGACTAGACAGATTAAACATATTTTAATTAATATAAAAAAAGGCCAAGAAGCTTAAAGCTGCATACTCTGTAACTATGAACATTTTTCAAAAAAATTTATTTTCTTTTTAAATCATTTGTAAAAGTAGAATTAAGCTATTTTTTCACAATGAAAATGTCCAATACAGCTGAAAACTGCAAGGAAAAGTGAATTTTCTTATCAAATAGGTGTGTTTTTCTCTTGTTGGTAATTATTTGCGTCCCTCCAATAATTCTAGACCGTTGAATTTTAACATAAATGCAGTTGTTTTGATAGTGATAACTTGTTAAGATTTACGAAAATGGTAAAATGTTTACCTGAATTTGAGTATTTTTACTGTGTTCTTGAAAAATAAAAACATTATTTTTAAAATTAGAAGATAATAAGTTACAGACTATGCAGCTTTAAAGCTCTTCCCATTGGTAAAGCTACGGGTCCAGATGGAATCAATAATTGTATACTCAGAGAATGGGCTCACGAGCTCTCACCTCCGCTATGTTGAAGTTGAGTTCTTTATTCAATCAATCCCTAATCTTAGGTAACGTCCCAGACATTTGGAAAGAAGCACCTGTGTGTCCTTTTCAAAAGGGTGGTGGTAGAACAGCTGTCTCAAACTATCGTCCTATCTCGTTGTTGAGTAACATAAATAAAGTCCTTGAACGAATTGTTTTAAACATTTGTATAACCACTTTCTTGAAAATGATATCTTAACACCCTTACAGTCTGGTTTTATTCCTGGTGACTCAACTGTGAACCAACTACTTTTCCTATATAATGCATATTGTAAAGCTTTGGATGCTGGCAAAGAGGTCAGAGTTATCTTTTGTGACATTAGTAAGGCCTTTGATCGAGTTTGGCATGCAGGCCTTATACATAAACTAAGGGCAGCTGGTATCTCTGGAAATCTTTTGGATTGGTTTACCAACTATCTCTTCAAACGTAGACAGAGAGTTGTGCTACCTGGGGTTGAGTCCTTATGGACCTTCATTAAAGCAGGTGTCCCTCAAGGTTCTATATTAGGACCATTATTATTCTTACTCTTTATTAATGATATCGTGAATGAGATCCATTCAAATATTCGGCTTTTCGCTGATGATACAAGTCTATATCTTATTGTGGAACATCCAGATGTCACAGCACAATTACTAAACATAGACCTTGAGACAATAGCTAAATGGGCCAAGCTGTGGCTTGTGACTTTTAACCCTTCTAAAAGCGAATCTCTTCTTATATCTCGAAAGGTAAATGTTCCTATCCATCCACCTATTTTCATGCATAATCAGCAATTAACTGAAGTCACCTCTCACAAACATTTGGGTTTATATATATCAAAAGACTGTACATGGCACGAACAAATCAAATATATTAAGGAAAAGGCTTGGTTCCGAATTAACATTATGCGTAAATTCAAATTCTTACTGGATCGCAAATCATTAGAAACAATTTATTTTTCTTTTATCAGGCCAATACTTGAATACGGAGATGTTGTTTGGGATAATTGCACTCAGCAAGAAAAACAAAATATAGAAAAAAATCCAAATTGAAGCAGCCAGAATAGTTACTGGCACGACAAAATTAGTTTCAATTAATTCTTTAAATGAGGAAACAGGCTGGGAAATCCTCGAAACACGCGGAAGGAATCATAAGCTTACTCTCTTCTTCAAAATGATCAATGGCCTATATCCTCAATACCTTTCAGATCTTGTTCCTGCAACTATTGACAACTCTTCGAACTATAATTTACGAAATTCTAATACTATTCATCTAGTCAATGCACGTCCTGCTCTTTACTATAACTCTTTTCTTCCATCAGTAGTTCGTGGCTGGAATAACATACCAGATGATCATAGAAATGTAGACTCTGTGATAGCATTTAAGAATGTTCTCAGCCGTGACAAACCTATAGTTCCTAAACATTACCTTTTTGGAAATAGGAAAGAACACGCCTCAGAGCAAATTGCAGTGTCTTAAACTATGATTTATACATGAACAACATAATTGACTCTCTACTCCGTCGTTGCAACAATATTGAAACAGTAAAACATTTCTTTTTCGACTGTCCAAACTACAACAACCAAAGGATTACTTTGATGCAAACTGTTTCACGTTTCTGTGCAATAACACTGGATACACTGCTCTACGGTAATAGCACGCTCTCTCTACAGGCAAATAGTGACATATTTGAAGCAGTACAACTCTTTTTGAAACAAACTAACAGATTCTAGTCTAAGTACAAATACGTCACTGAAAGTGTCCCTTCAGTAATATAATGTGTAAATATGTTACTGGAATCTTGGAGGCATACTATTATATTATATGTATTTAATTTAAATTACTGAGCAGCATCCCGGAGCTCAATTCCCTTCCACCCAACCTCTTGCATTTCCAACCTCTATCTTTGTTATCTTCATGATATATTTCTTTTCTCTACATACTATCTCATCTTTTCTTAAATCTTCGTTACTATATTGCTACCACTTTATGTTTGAAATATTAAATGCCATGTATGTAGTACAATATATTTATGTCTTAGGAGATGAACTAAATAAGCTCTAGCTTTCGTTCTAATCCTATTTATAATGTTTGTAATTATTGTATATGTATGTATCTATTTGAGAAATAAATATGTTTAAACCAAGAAGAAGCAAAAACTGCTTGAAAGATGATATAAAATGTGATAACTCTGTAA
This sequence comes from Loripinus fragilis, assembly GCA_964019695.1. NCBI lineage: Eukaryota > Metazoa > Mollusca > Bivalvia > Lucinida > Lucinidae > Loripinus > Loripinus fragilis. Next base: position 59,902,906 of record OZ026524.1, on the reverse strand, counting down.
ATAGAAGACAGAGCATTTTTAAAACTTCCTTATGACATATTAAGCATGTTTTAATCAAAACGCATTTAGAAAATACACAGCGCTGTTCATTATTGTATCAACAGTAGATAACTCAAAATGACGTTTATCATAAACTTAATGACGTCACAAACGTGCCTGTTTACTCGAAATTGAAACAGGATTATTTAAACTTTTTCCTGCAAGCAACTTTGTCAATGTACCTTAAACTTGAATCTAAAATTTGGTGCCATTTTGTCTCAAACTTACAAAGATATGACACTATATCCGCACATGTACCAAAATGGGTATGGCAATTTGCTTCAGAAAAAACTTCAGTATACAGAAATTGCCTTTATATAAGCGTCTGTAACTCGAGAAATATAGTGGGTGTTTCTTTATGTTTGGTGCCATATAAAAGGCGACAAATAGTTCTTTCCAGAAAGGCATGACATTTTGTCGTAGCATATGTACTAGGCCAAAAAGGAAACGCCGCATATAAAACATACATTGTATATTGGGGTATTTCACCAATCTCTCGCAAACGATGTGTCACAGTTTGAGCGCTGATTCTTGGATTATGAGTTCCTGGGGTTGTCCTAGCTATCATTGTCACCAGATGAAATTGATTCATCAGTTTAAACCTACGTTTTTATCGATCTTAACGTCGCGTCTTTAGGCGATGACGTCTCTGACATTGTTCCAATTTGTCTGAAACGTTTCCTGAGACGTTCAATTATCCTTACATGGCATTAAAATTGTTGGGCTATCACCGATGGTGTCACGTTAGCTTGTAACATTCTTATCGCCTTTTCGCGTTCAACATGTGTCCATTTTGGCATCGTAAATTAGCAATGTGTAACTTTTAATTTGAAATTTTTAAAATGTTGTCAAGCAAATTGGATATAAGACTAGTGATTTCAGTAGTTATTACATGTGTAAATCTAAATAATATGAATGTGCACGTGAAAAACCTGAAAAGAAAAAGACAGCCAGTACACTGGTTTGGGTTGACTGAGCCCAATAAAACAATGGGAATAATGTGTGGCGGGAATAGTTGCGAAACATAGATAGCAGATGAAATTTTGTAATTCTCATTTAACGCGTAATATGTTTAATCTTTTTTATGCGGCGTTTCTTTTTTGGCCTAGTATATGTGAAGAAAGTTATGAAGCTACTTGCATTCATATTTGAACAGCCCTCGTATATCAGACTTTTTCATAAAAGGGAATTGGGTTAGGTGTTTTCTATTTCTTTTCAGTATAGTTAAAGTGGAAATCTTTTAGATAAGCGAATTTGAGTGATTTTTTTTCGAAAAAATTCTCTAATCTTCAATTTTGACCTCATCCAAAAGTCTGATTTATCATTAGATTGCTATCAGTGTAGAGCCTGATCAACCAGCTTCTTAAGCCGGTTGATCAGGATATTCAATGATTGTCGGTTATTTGCGTTAAAGTAGTTTACAGAATTTATCGAAAATCATTGGCTACCAATGGCCATTTAATTACATTTTGCAGGGCAATGGTCAGCTAGGCATTCTTTGTTCGCCATAACTTTAAAGATTATTTTATCGGTTATGTTATGTATTAGAGGAAAAGTAAACATACCCACTCAAATAGTCCCCACACTTACACATGGACTGTGATTTGTAATAATAGATGTATGGAATATTTACGTAGATAGTAAGTACAAATATTATTTTGAATATTTTTCTTTCGCATGCTGACCCCACCTCCATCCCCACCAAAATGGCGTTTTCAAAACAAAAAAAAGTCAGAGTGCCAAACTGTTTGCAAAAATGTTATCAGTAAATTACATTAGTCGGCAAAAGATTTAATACATTTGTATTTTGAAATAACTTTGTCGTGTTTCGGTAATCCCAAGGGACACTTATAATTTGCTAATAATTTGCTTTCATAATTTTTTATGCATGTCTCTCACTTTATTTATTGTTTACCTTAGTTCAGAAGACAACCATTCTGTCAAAATTCCAAATGTTCCTACCATAAAAATGTTTACCTACGTTTTATGTCGAGCTGCCAATGAATGAGCACACACGAAGTACTGTGCCAGAAACCTGCTGATGCCTCAAGATTGAGTTAGCAAAATGATATTTGGCACAAATATCATTTTGCTAACTCAATCTTGAGGTTTTCACGCCAAAAATGTCTTAAGCGGCCACTCAAAAAGTAGACAAAAACTGGTTTTCAAGACTGATTACCGCGTAATGCAGGTCAAAAGTATTGCAGAATGCCCCAAGTGTGTGTGTGTGTGTGTGTGGGGGGGGGGACATTCTGCAATACTTTCGACCTTCATTAAGCTACCATTTTTCATTAAAACTTTGTTTTGTATATTTTTGAGTGGCCGCTTAAGACGGGTTTTACTGTATAGCATTGGTAAAAGCTGCAAATCGTCATATCTATATTCGATTTGACAATTGTATATAAGAATGGGTCATATATACAGGTAGGGCCCCGGCAGGACTTTAGATGAGTGCGTAACTAAAAACCAATTTCTTATTTCTTAACCAAAACATATGTTGTGGGTACTCAAAAGAACCGTCACAATAAGACGGTTCTTTTGAACACCCAAAACATATGTTAAAACTGATGGGTAAGAAAATATTTTCAACTTTACGTTAAAAATGTGCTTATCTAAACCTGTGGGTATGGGGTTATATAATATTTATAAAAGGGAAATTTGAGTACATACTGTCATACAATTTTTGAACTCTGCTACGGATATGCTGAAGGTCAAGTCTATTTGACCTATTTGTTTACTAAAGACCGCATTGTTGACCCATTTGCTTAACCTTTATCTGGTTATATGTTATTATTCAAGTATACTGAGCCAAATTAATAACGTGGCGCTAGGGTAACGCACGCAAAAGTGCTAGTTATGACTATAATCGAAACATACCGAGACAAACAGAAATAGTTGTTTTTGTTTTTTGTATTGATGCTTTACGTTTCAGTCAACAATTTGTCAGCCATGTCGGGACGATTTCCTGGGTTGGACCAGTACGTTATAGACATTGAGAATATCAAACGCTTCAACAAAAGTGGGTGGTAAAATCAACACAAAATGGAATTAACTTCCAACTTTAGCAAGGTCACAGAATCGAATGTGGCAAAAACAAAACCAACAACGAAACAGTAACAACAACAAAATTAAAATAGATAACACACACACACACACGCACGCACGCACGCACGCACGCGCGCGCGCGAGAGGCACATCGGTCCCTGAATAACGTCCTGAGTCAAGAGGAGATGTTGTATAAGAAGTAGATTCGCACTCGTAGTGATTTGTTGCTTTATATATCACTGGCTGGGGTTAGTCTTTAAGGTGGATAAATCACCAGCGCAAAGCGTAAGTGATTTATAAACTAACAACTGACAAACAGACAGTGATATATTAAGCAACAAATCACTGCTAGCGCGAAGTATTTCGATTCTAACACACAACAGGATTAAAATATGGACGAATCCCTTAGAGTCTATTACGACTCTGCCATCTTGAACAGAGGGCTAGAATTTCCCGTAACTCTTGTAACGCGTATTTTTAAGTACATTAGACGTTTTGAACGGCCATTAGTTTTAAGTTACGCCGTCTATATGCGACGTCATGAAAATCAAACTGGCGACCGAATGAAGTTACGAGTCCGTTCAGTGATTTATCAACCAATAATTAATCACTGGATTTAATCACTGGATTTAATCATTGGCTATGTTCGAATTGAAAACAGTTCTGTTTCTACGAGGGATGTTCGAAAAGAATTGCTTATTTCTGACTTCAAATTTCAAGTTAGCCCAAAAGTGCTCATTCCATGCCATCAAAGAACTCTCCGTGGCTAGAAATGCAAAGCTTCAACCGATGTATCCACTTCCTGAAGGCGTCACGGCACAGTAATAAGGTACTGATGAATACCAGATCCAAGAGCCTGTCAGGACTAGTATTTCTGCCCAGCAAGGAATTATTTCAATTTCGGAAACATAAAGAAATCACATAGGGCAAGATCTAGGGAATACGGAAGGTGAGGCAAAGCAGTTACTTTTTCTTTCTTCAAAAACGCCGTAACTATTTCGGAGGCAAGAGCAGGGGCATTGTCATGTAGAAGACGGATATGTTTAAAACCAGTGACAGGGCGTCGTTTCTGATAATATTTTTTCGGCTTCTCCAGTACTATGTCTTTGAAGTGCTTAACGGTGATGTTTTTTGACCTTTTTCATCGGCACTTCTATTGCGACTCCTTCACCAGAAAAGAAAATTGCATACAAAACTTTCTTGCACTAAAAGACCTTTTGGCAATTATTGGGCGTCTGCTATGTTTAGAGGCCCAGATTTTATTGCTAAACTTTCTGACGGACTCAAAATAATAGACCCAATTTTCGTCACCTGTAACGACATTGGCAAACTGCTTTTTGTCACAAGTTTGAAACATTTGAAGCAGCTTTTTGGCCACTTTAACCCGTTGTCTGTTTTGCTCATCAGTCAACAGATGTGGCACCCATCTAGCAAAAATCTTTTGGACTTTCAAATGCTTCTTCAAAATAAGGTGAACCGTTGATAGTGATATGCCTACTTTTCGTGCAATATCACGAACTGTAAATCTGGTATCTCCTTTCAATGATTTCCTTTATTTTTGAAACGATTTCTTTACGAGATGCAAATTATGGCCCACCTGATTTTGGTGCATTTTTGATGGACTCTACACCAGATTCAAATTTATTTTTCCAGCGCATAACTTTGTCATGAGACACACAAGAAGGTCCTTAAGTAATAGAAAGTTCAGTCATCAGCTGCTTCAAAGAACAACCAAGTTTTGAGCGAGCTTTTATGTAAGCCCATATTTCATATTTCTGGTCGACGCTTCTAACAACCATTTTTACTACAGTGGTCAATGACTGCGTGTAAATTTCATGCCTTACATTTAATCTAACATGTACATTTATACACCGTTGTACAGACCTTGAATAAACCTAGATAGGTATATATTGGTTTTTATCGCGGCCCACGTGGATATCGAGATATAGGACAATAAGCAATTCATTTCGAACATCCCTCGTAATTCTGGCAGCGTTATTTTTTCATCGAAACTAGTAAATGGCATGTTTGGGAAATTTGCACAAAATAATTTGCAATTTGGGGCAGTGTTTAAAGAGATGTTTATTTTTTTAATTTGGACCAGTGATTTAGGAGGGGCTGTAGTTTGAAAGATTTTATTCATTTTTAGCTGTGGTGGCCATTTTCCTCATCTGAGCGAAACCATTTGTGCAAGTTTGATAGATGGCATAATAGTGAATAGTTGCAATAACTGACTTTAAATTTGGACAAAAGGCATTTAAAGGTTTGCCAATCTTTAGTTCTGGTGACCCGTTTTTCAGCTGAGAAGAATCGCTTTTGCAATTTGTAAGAGAGCATTATGCCGTCACGGCACAGTAATAAGGTACTGATGAATACCAGATCCAAGAGCCTGTCAGGACTAGTATTTCCGCCCAGCAAGGAATTGTTTCAATTTCGGAAAAATAAAGAAATCACATAGGGCAAGATCTAGGGAATACGGAAGGTGAGGCAAAGCAGTTACTTTTTCTTTCTTCAAAAACGCCGTAACTATTTCGGAGGCAAGAGCAGGGGCATTGTCATGTAGAAGACGGATATGTTTAAAACCAGTGACAGGGCGTCGTTTCTGATAATATTTTTTCGGCTTCTCCAGTACTATGTCTTTGTAGTGCTTAACGGTGATGTTTTTTTACCTTTTTCATCGGCACTTCTATTGCGACTCCTTCACCAGAAAAGAAAATTGCATACAAAACTTTCTTGCACTAAAAGACCTTTTGGTAATTATTGGGCGTCTGCTTTGTTTAGAGGCCCAGATTTTATTGCTAAACTTTCTGACGGACTCAAAATAATAGACTCAATTTTCGTCACCTGTAACGACATTGGCAAACTGCTTTTTGTCACAAGTTTGAAACATTTGAAGCAGCTTTTTGGCCACTTTAACCCGTTGTCTGTTTTGCTCATCAGTCAACAGATGTGGCACCCATCTAGCAAAAAATCTTTTGGACTTTCAAATGCTTCTTCAAAATAAGGTGAACCGTTGATAGTGATATGCATACTTTTCGTGCAATATCACGAACTGTAAATCTGGTATCTCCTTCAATGATTTCCTTTATTTTTGAAACGATTTCTTTACGAGATGCAAATTTTGGCCCACCTGATTTTGGTGCATTTTTGATGGACTCTACACCAGATTCGAATTTATTTTTCCAGCGCATAACTGTGTCATGAGACACACAAGAAGGTCCTTAAGTAGTAGAAAGTTCAGTCATCAGCTGCTTCAAAGAACAACCAAGTTTTGAGCGAGCTTTTATGTAAGCCCATATTTCATATTTCTGGTCGACGCTTCTAACAACCGATTTTACTACAGTGGTCAATGACTGCGTGTAAATTCATGCCTTACATTTAATCTAACATGTACATTTATACACCGTTGTACAGACCTTGAATAAACCTAGATAGGTATATATTGGTTTTTATCGCGGCCCACGTGGATATCGAGATATAGGACAATAAGCAATTCATTTCGAACATCCCTCGTAATTCTGGCAGCGTTATTTTTTCATCGAAACTAGTAAATGGAAGTTTGGGAAATTTGCACAAAATTATTTGCAATTTGGGGCAGTGTTTAAAGAGATGTTTATTTTTTGATTTGGACCAGTGATTTAGGAGAGGCTGTAGTTTGAAAGATTTATTTATTTTTTAGCTGTGGTGGCCATTTTCCTCATCTGAGCGAAACCATTTGTGCAAGTTTGATAGATGGCATAATAGTGAATAGTTGCAATAACTGACTTTAAATTTGGACAAAAGGCATTTAAAGGGTTGCCAATCTTTAGTTCTGGTGACCCGTTTTTCAGCTGAGAAGAATCGCTTTTGCAATTTGTAAGAGAGCATTATGAGAAACATTTGTGTGAAATTAGTTAGAAGATGTGGTTGACAGATTTGTATCGACCAATCAAATGTTATTGTTTTCAATCGGGCTTATCGACCACGTGATAACGATTTTGTCCACTTGATATCATGGGCGGATCCAGAGGGGTGGACAAGGGGTCCGGCCCCCCCCCCTCCGGAAAAATCACAAATATATAGGGTTTCTTAGCAATACTGGTTTGGATCCACTGAAAAATTACAAAGCTACCAAGCCAGCATTCAATGATGGGCCATCATCGGCCTGCCAGCGAAACGATGGCTCATTTATAGCGGCATTTGTATCCTCAATTCCCTTGTCAACTAAAAAAAAAAAACGTTATCAAATTTAGCTCACTCTGACAAAACTTTCTGGATCCGCGCATGACTTAGGCATTTAAAGCCTGGCCAGACAGTTGACTGTCCTTGAGCAAACACAAGTTAATGCAGTGTTGCAGTGTTGATCATGATTAAAGGGCACCACAGTTTGTGCATAAGTGTGAAATGCTCTCAGTGGAGGTGCTGAAAAAGCTTACATAGCTATATACATTTGAACCATGTAATAAGTGAAATAAGTCCTAGATATCATTGTGAGTTTTCCTTATAGTGAAACTTTTATCATAATACATTTTCCCCAATGAATTAATGCTTATTCTAATGCACTTGTTTTGTAACGCGATGTCTGATTGGATAACGTCAAAAATTTGCGACAATATATTCTGCGATATACTGTCGAAAATAGCTTTACTTCATTAATTGCGTCACATTTCATCGGTCTATCTAAATACTACAAAGATACCCAAACTACGCAAAGACACGCAAAGACACACAAAGACACGCAAAGACACGCAAAGACGCGCAAAGACACGCAAAGACGGGGGAACCGCAAAGAAGGGACAAAGGCACCCGCACTGCGCAAAGACGCGCAAATACTCAGTAAAATTCCAAAAAGACATCAAATAGGCATTCAAAGATTCCATTGACAGCTTTAGATGATCAAAGATGCTGTGAGCAAAAAGTTTGCTGTCCAAATAAAAAAGTTACAAACTAAAACTCGATCTATATTCATTATGCGGAAGCAAAGCTTTTTATATGCTGTATATAGATCTATAACAAAATGTGTCTTGTAAACTAGCGTTTTGTAACAGGTCCTTTGTATAATGCTTACACATTTTTGCTTTTTTCGTCTATTTTACGCTATTTTGCATGTCTTTGTCAACTATAAATATTTTTTGCCATATTTGCGTGTCTTTGTCTACCTTTGGGTGTCTTTGACAACTTTAAACATCTTTTTGCCATCTTTGCGAGTCTTTGTCCGTCTTTGTGTGTCTTTGTCAACTTAAAACGTCTTTTTGCCGTCTTTGTGTGTCTTTGCACGTTTAAGCCTGTCTTTGCGTGTCTTTGTGTGTCTTTGCGTAGTTTAGGTGTCTTTGCGGTATTTAGATAGACCCCATTTCATTGGGTGACGTGCGGCCGCTGATGCGGCTTGTAACCTTCCAATTTGAGACGGGTGGGCAGGACTGCATTATAATAGGGATAACCATTTCAAATTTTTCATGTAGGGAGGCATATCGTCAAATATACGTTCGGAAATCACGTTTTACGGCTGCACTCGCACGTCGCCGTAAAACTAAATTTCCGACCGTATATTCGACGATATACCTCCCTAAATGATACAGTTATCCCCTAATTTACATGCGCTCCATTATTATCTGTGATATTTCCTGACCATAACTACTTGTTAAATTATAGAATTTAAAAAGTAATATTCAAGCGAATGCCTAGCCTCACATATTACTCCTGACCTCTTGGGTTGGGTTACAATATCAGATATTGAACTTATGCCGTTAAATATATTTTCTTGAACTTGGCACGTTGACACTAATAAAACAAAACTGTACTAGCTACATTGACAGGCTTTAGTTTCGATCTCTGAATGACTTAGGGGTTGGAGAAATGGGATTCATATTTTGTGATTTACTCATTACTTTAATCTAATCGGGGAGGGGGGGGGATAACATTTTGACGGAATTGCATCATTGTCATTATTATTATTATTATTATTATTATTATTAGGTTGAGGTAGCGTTCTGCAGAAGGGTCCAAGATGTCGGAGATTGGGTTTATTCTGGAAGCATTAGAGGCGATATTTAATCCCAATGAAACGGAATCAAGCGAAACGTAAGTTAAAGCAACCGAACCTCTAAAGAAACGTACACTAAAAAGCAAGTTAGTATGATACCACAATCACACGCCATGGTCCAACGCACGGTACTGCGAGGAAGAGCCACAAACAATAACAACCACAGGACACCAGGAATACAATCAAAGTAACGCAATCAGTTCTCTCTTCCCCATCAAGAATATTGCAAAACTATAGAAGACCAAAAGCAGTGCACAATGAAACATGGAAAAAACACAGAACCCCACAATGGAAGCAGCAATCAACAACAGGACCACCTCAAAATCGGTTGTCTTCTTTCAGGTTATGATCCTGTAATTCATTTTCCATAGACCTCAATACAGAGCAAAAGATCCTTTTTCTAGCCCTTAAAATGATTCAACAGGTCCTACTCACCATTAGATAAAAACACCCTGTAATCTTTCAAATTTTAAAAAGAAATCGACACCTTGTTTTGCTCTCCGGTTGACAACAGCTAGTCAAAGGGAGGTAACCATTATTTTCATTATGCATATCAGCTGAAAAATACAAACATCTCATTGAATACAAGAGTTAGGAAATTCTGATTCTATCATTCCATGTGCCACCACCACAGGCTATAATAATTTATAAAAGAAATAGAACTCAACTTACCAGTTTCATCAATTTATCCAATCACATTGGTGAATAGTTGTAACTGTGAGCTCAGTCTACAGACCACAGGCCTCCAATTGGTCAGTATTACAGGAACATAACCTTCAGCTAATTACTGATTTTATCCATTTATAGCACCAAATGCAATTAACATCTGCTAACGTTACAAACTTACCTTTTAATAATATGAAATTTTACGCTGCGTGTTCTTTTCAGTATGGCTTAACAACTATCAACATACTCAGAAAACCATTGGAGGATATTAAGAATCAGTTCCATCTCTAACACTCAATTCAATAAAAAAACTAAACTAATTACGCATGCATTTCATGCAATCAAATTCGATGCTTAATTTCAGCCCCGCTTCAATGGTTTAAGTACAGTACAAATCCAAATGGTGCAACCCTCAATACTGAAAAGTCACAAACGTTCAAAAATGATTGAAACCTATTATTAATCGTTTGTATTCCATAATGACTGGCTCCAAAATCATTGCTGGCTCACCCTCAAAAGTTTGACACCTAATCTTGTAGCTGTTTTCAGTGTGTCACTGCCAGTATGTTGTCAAATTTGCCAGGGTTTGCCATATCGGATCATTTTTGTTGAAGGAGTTGTCCAATTATTAGGGACAATGACTGATAAATAGGTGTGAACACTTACCTGTGGTTGGAATTAGAACAAGCAATGACCTGGTAAAGGTTGCAGCACAAAAAATAAGCGCTAAAATTGATTGTGAACTTTGAGTGGAGAGGGTTGGTACATTTGGTGTGGTACTGTATTTGCATTTTGATGAAATGTATAGTGATAGTTCTATCAGATACAAACCTACTTTGTTTGAAAATTATATTCGCAAATCTTAAAAAAGTCAAAAGAATTCTAATATCCTTCAATTGTTTTTCTGAGTATATGTGATTCAGAAAAGCTTCAGCTGGTCAGACGTTAAATCATACCCTATTGAGGTTATTTATTTAGTTACTTCGAACTTATAAACCCTCGTGCTATCGCAATCACACTGTAATAATGTACTTTAATATTAATACAGAGTCAATGAAGGTGCGGGAATATGTGTGCCGAAGATTCCTTTTGTTGAGTTTCACCAATACCTACTGATACCCTCGGTAAGTTAACTTACTTTTCTCTTGTCAACTTCATTGCATTTAGGCCAGATTTTTTTTATTAGATGATTTACAAAAAAAAATCCTACTGTAATTTCCCAGAAAGTAGAAAAAAATAATTTCTATTTTTTTTTTTTTTTTTATCCCCCGACTCTAAATATTATTTGTTTTGTTTAAAAAAAATATTTTTGAGGCTCTGTTTGTGTATTTTTAAGGGTGACACTGTTAAAAGTGATTGTTCTATGCAGGAAATTTATGAAATATTTAAAGATTTAATACAGACTGCTGGTTTACTTTACTAGTGTAACTGTTTGCTCTGGAGATATAAAAAAAGCTCTGAAATGAAAAGAAGTTCTGAAAATGACCAGTTAACTGGTCATTTTTAGAGCTTTTTTATTTATTTTTTGCCATCCCCCGACCCTAAATCTGAAAAAAAAATCCCGTAAATCAACTATTAAAAAATTCTGGCCTTAGTTTGCCGAAAACAGTTCAGCCTTTAAAATGTCTAAAACATATCGATACAATCAACAGTATATTTTCCTTGTTTGGTTGGTTGAAATTGTGAATGATTTTAATACTTTTATTATCTGGTCAAGATAAATTTAGCCCCCCCCCCCAGAAATTTTCCCATAGGCTTAATGTATATGCATTCATGCTTGATTTATTATAACATTTTACTGAATATAGATTTTTCCATACAATTTTCTGCGAATTAGCAGCAATGTTTCTTCTCGACATGTGCTAGGTTTCACTTTTATTAATAAATTTTCCATAGAGCTTCATACACTTATGTAAATGCCACGTTTCGTTTCCTATCGTTCCTATAGTAAAACCAGCAAAAATTTGGATACTCTTGGAAAATTTAGCACATGCCCAAAGAAAATCGGTATTTTCAATTGAAACTTTGTGTAAGTACACCTAAGACATTGCTGTTTAACATGGCTGGATTTAAAATTTCAACTACCTTCGATATTTTTGAAATAAACAACTAAGCTTGGAAATTTAACATTATAGCTATGGAAAAAAGTGACTTGGGGCTTAACTTATTTTGACCAGTTTATTATAAAATTGAGCCGTGACATGTGATTTCCAGCAATGTGGCATTTTGACATGTGTAGACTCGGGCGAGCCTCTGCAGCCGTATTTTAAGCTTAGAAACTCCAAATGGTGTTCGTCAGTAGCTTAACAATCATAGAATACTCAAGCGACTAGCAAAGGCTCTGATCAGACTGCGCGTATGCGCAGGCTGGTCTGAGGCTTTGCTGGTCGCACATACCACATTGTTGGAAAAATCACATGCCACGGCTAACGATAAGGCAGCTTTAAGGCCGGCTTTATTACCGACGAATCTACTGCCCATCATTTGATAGATATTAGTACATGTTGCAATGTTCATGATGAGGATTGACAAGTCCGTGTCATATTTTGTGACATAAGTAAAACTTTAGACAGGGTTTGGCATGAAGGTCTTCTTATTAAACTTAAGCCTGCATGTGTTTCAGGATCTTTACCAACTTGCATGGTTGTCCGACTATCTAAATTTTTTTTATTTAGCCTGAGTTTTCATAGGTTCTATTCTAAGACCTCTCTTATTTATTTCAAATGCTAATGATATTGTTGAAGACACCAACACCAATATACACCAACGCAACTAGCAAGTTAGCAAGAGGTAGTTCATGAACTCGAATTTGGAGATATACGAGGGGGGTTCAATATGTAATGAAAACCCATTCATAACTCCATCCACAAACGCGTTAGGATCTTATGCCATATGCCAAACGAAAGATCAAAGCGTCGCCGTTAAAATGGTGCATGAAACATTATTTTATCTTTCCATATATAAGTTACACACTTTTTAAAAAGCACACTTATATACACTGCATATATTTTCCTCCGAATTGTAAAGACTCATTTTAACAAAGGTAGAAAGGCATGCTGTATTTTCTAAAACAAACATTTGACACGCATGAAACACATATCCATAATTTTTTGACTCAATTCCCCTTTATCTGCCATAACGATACACATTTTGAACGCTACCGATTTCTCGTGCAAACGGTTTTATTACGTTACCCTCTCTTACGTTGACGTCGTTTAAATCAATGGACGTAGTACTAAAATGCACACGGTTCTTGATAATTGGAAATGAGGCTTTGTACCAGGAAAGGACAATTTTGATTGTATCGAAGTTTCGATACACACAGTGCATAGGCAGCAGACCAGTTAAACTGAAACCAATATCTAGGAGTATCTCATCTGAGTTGTATACCATTTTCGTTTCCTGCAATTTTATTGTCTGAAATAAGCCAGCCAGATTATGCACATGTTAATACGTGTAACAATGTCCAAATAATGCTTCCGAATGCTAACATCGATGAAACGCGGTATTTTGTCTGATCCATTTCAGTATAAGCTAGAGATGTCATTCTTTTAAATGATTTTCTTATTTCAAATGACGTACTTGTGGTACTTTATGAGTGAGATTAAATATGGAAATGTTAAAATCGGCTGTATTACTTGCAAATGAACACCCAAGCGACCAGAAAAAAAAAGTTACCAATGATTTTCGTATAAATTTTCGCTATGTATTCGTTCACGCAAAAACGACTCTGTCAATGGATAGCCAAAAAATGTAGCATCAAATAGGATTTTAACCAAAATGACAGCCTCAGTATTTCATAGAATACAAAGCAATATCATTTTTTTTTGCAGGTTTAACTCAACAATATATGGATATTTACCACACGAAGAACCAGACTGGAAACATCACTTGTTCATTTAGTTATCTGCTTTTAAAAACTGTTTTATTTCATATCGCAGTGTACTTCAGTACCCTATCTTGAACGTGGCTTGTGTAAATAGGGTAATGAGCTCGACAACTGGAATTTTACATTTATTTAGCCAAGAAACAGATCTTTTAATAAAAGTAACTATTAAGTGTGTAAATATAAAACTTTGGGATATACTGGGCTGTTTTCATTACATATTGAACCCCCCCTCGTAGCTGTCATGCAAATATAAACAATTTGCAGTAGGGTGACGGGCATTTTAATACTGAGTGGCATTTTGGGATGTTTAAAAGAGGTAAAGACAATGGACATGGTACTTGGAAAATGTAAATTTCCAAATAGTTTTCTTCCTTATTTTCAGTAGCATATGTTGTAGGTACACATTGGAATTGCCTCTATGAATAGATTCCAATGTGTACCTGCAACATATGTCTTTTCAATAAATGAGTTTTACACCATAAGTTTTTTCTTTAAAACAAGTTTTCAACCACTTTCATTTATTCAAAGAAATGAGCATGTAGAAATGAACAACTTTTCATGTAGTTTGTCATGTACCTGAATGGCAATAATAGACTGTCTATTTTATGCTTCTGACAGCTTATCTTGAGATAGTTCATGGGAGTATATTGCTAAATTGCTAGTTGCTTGGTTGTAAGTATTTAGTGAAGAAACTGAATTGTTCATTATTGTCGATGGATCCATATATCCTGCTGATAAACTAAACAAAGACCTGGGTAATGTTCATAGATAAATGGTTGATGTCTTTTGAGCCAAGAAGTCAGAGTATATCCTTCCCTTTAAAATACATTTAAAACATTTTACCCTCTGGTAATGATGACTCAATCCTGAATTGCCACAGTAAACAACGCTCATATATAAGCACTTAATAAGTTCTTATGAGCCTTAACTATCACAGAGCAAATTTGGGAAGCTTTAGTTCTTTATATACCAAGTGCTTATGAGCGTTAACTATTACAGAGCAAATTTGGAAAGCTTTAGTTCTGTATATACCAAGTAAAAGTAAAAATGCTACACCTGCATTGTTTGCCATTTATAAACGCTACACCTGAATTGTTTGCCATTTATAGACAAAATGATGAAAGCCAGTTACGCAACTAAAATGTATCTGAAGACTGGATTATGCATAACAGTAAAAGTGTTACGGATGTTGTCACGAGGAGAGACATGAAAGCCAAGTAAATGTGAAAGGGGTCCAATTTTTTAGGTTACAAATTTGAACAGAATCCGCTAGCAACCTGATCTGACTGCACGAAATGGTAGTCTAGACATGTGACAACCAGATATGTCGGGGACTTATCACAAGTGTGTTTTGATCGATTAGAAAAGCAATTTTGATAAGCGACGTTTTCATCTAATTGACAAGCTTGAACTTTTTACACTGAAATCTCCATAGGAAAATTGCGTCTTAATCTTAGGACATCACTAGTCGAGAAATGGTAGGAACAATGTGCTGATAGGTCGAACTGATTTGGCAACAGAAAGTTATCGAAAATCGTGATAAATCGAAGACTACCAAACATTTAAAGCTGCATAGTCTGTAACTTTTGATCTTTTAATTTTAGAACTAATGTTTCTATTTTTCAAGAACACAGTAAAAAAACTAAAATTCAGGTATACATTTTACCAATTTCTTAAATCTTAAAAAAATATCATTATCAAAACAACAGCATTTATGTTAAAATTAACTGTCTATAATTATTGGAGGGACGCAAATAATTACCAACAAGAAAAAAACACACCTGTTATATAAGATAATTCACGTTTCGGTGCAGTTTTCAGCTATAGTGAACAGATTTATTGTGAAAACATAACTTATTTCTACTTTTACAAATGATTTAAACACAAAATAATAAATTTCGAAAAATGTTCAAAGTTACAGACTTAGTCTCTTTAATATTCCCTATACGTTTTGTCAAATGGAGACACTTTACAAATTTGATAAATTCGACATTGATTTCTTAGCTTGTTTCAAGCTATAAGTCAGTTTTCTTGTGTTTTAATGCAATACAAATATGATCAATTCTGATTAGCATAACAACCATTTTTGCGTATGCGCAATCGCAAAATTCAGAGAATAAAGCTTAAAACAAAAAAAAGAAGAACATAACTCTGACATCAACAGAGACAAGCTGAAGAAGTTTCAAGGAATAGTTTGTTGGATGTGTGGTAAACATTATTAAGCTCTCATAAATACTTTTTTCTAGTACTTTGTCAAAAAAAATGTAGATTAGCGTTTTCACTTTTGCTCGGTATATTTTGGTGATAACTTGACACGAATCAAAAGCGTGGAATCAAACCAATATCAATATCACGCGTAAATTCAGTCAAAAGGTTTGATCTAACATATCATGTTAATAATCATGTTCAGCCCTGTTTAATATTACTGAAAAAAGTTAAACTGCGTCAAAAATCCAAGCTTAAGAAACAAACTTCCCCATTGTGGAAGCGAAAACGATCCGTAAAATTCTGGATCATTTTATTATAAATTAATTTTTTCTCTGCAGGTGATCCTTTCAGTGGTGATGGCGTTTACTATTAGAAGAAAATATCTCCTGCCATCAGTTATGGATGGGCGACCAGGGTTTGTCTTGTGAGTAGGCTACTGAATCCAATAAAAAATAGCTTTTTTCTTTTCCTTGATGACTGGGACCAAGGTTGCTACAACATTTTTGTTTTTGTTTGATATGATTCTTTACGTCCACTCAAGAATCTTTCAGTTATGCGGGACGGTCTTCCTGGGTTGAACCAGTACTAAGCTAGGATAAATGTGTCTTGCTCAAGGACCACAACGCAGTGACGCCGGTGAGGCTCGAACCCGCGGCCCTTCGGTCTCGAGTCAAGCACTCTACCACTGAGCCACTGCGCTAGGTTGCTACAACATAAAGCTATATATAATATATACAAAAAAGTATTATAAGCATTGGCGTAGCTCCCATTACGCAGTTACTCACGTGCGTGATAAAAATAATAACATTCAAGGAAGGTCACCTTATGTGGTAAAAACGATTTTCCATACTGTAAGGAACTACTCATAAATGAAAGAATTCGCTCCCTCTGGGAGCAAATTCTTTCTTTTAAGAGAAGTTCCCATTTTGAAAAAGGAAGCAATTGATGAGAATCACTGCTTGATCCAGTAGTCTCCCTTTGATGTGCGTAACTTTTTCAGCGTTCTGGCTACGCCATTCATAAATGTCAGGAATATTCTATTTCTTAAACACGGAAAAAGTATCAGACCGTAGAACCGATTAATTACATGTTTTGAAAGTCCAGATGATATATAGGGTTAATTCATCAGCTAGTCTCTGTGGTACAGTCTATACTAAGCTGTGTATACATTCCGAGGTGATCGAGACAGGTGTTCGAATCCCCCATAGTCTCCCTTTTTGTCCTGGTATGAAAGAATGACGCATAATCTTTTGGTCTCC
Organism: Loripinus fragilis; assembly: GCA_964019695.1. NCBI lineage: Eukaryota > Metazoa > Mollusca > Bivalvia > Lucinida > Lucinidae > Loripinus > Loripinus fragilis. The sequence goes on along the minus strand of OZ026524.1, from coordinate 59,885,778 downwards.
GTGCATGAGTACATGTGCATGCACGTTAAGGCTGCACATTACTATTTGACCTGAAACTTAACTATGTACTACTGACCTTCAAACTGCTCTGTAAAATAAAAACATAGCATAGATAAACATGATCCTTCTGTGAAATGAATATGCTCAGGGGCATAAGTGTTAGCATACACATACTACACATGAGCAGATCCTGAGGTGGGACAGGGGGTTCGGACCCCCCACCTCTGAAAAATCACAAAACTATAGGGTTTCCTAGCAATATTGATCCGGATCCCCTAAAATCACAAAGCTGCTACCAAGCCAACATTCAATGGTGGGCCATTATTGACACGCCAGCAAAACACCATTTCAATGGCGTTTCGTTGGCGGGCAGATGATGGCCCACTTATAGTAGCATTTCGATTCTCACCGTATCTCACCAATAATAATAATAATAATAATAATAATAATAATAATAATAATAATAATAATAATTATAATAATAAAACGTTGTCAGTTTTGGACCCTTTCTGACAAAACTTTCTGGATCCGGCATGATACACATAAATTCATTGTTTCTGTTTTTTGTCACATGCATTATTTTACAATGGCACTATGTATTATAAATAAATGTGTCGTGACTAGTGCATACAGTAGGGGAAAGCATAACGTTGGTAGTCTACGAAAGCCCTCACCTGAAAAGAATGGAACAGTAGAGCCCACGACAGGTGCCATCCAATATAGCCAAGTACTGATTTGCATACCTCCGCTATTGACATGTTTCCAAATTCTTCACTTTTTCAATAGTTGTCTTCACCTAGACACACAATGGGTGTTTTATTGGCATTGTTCAGACTGTGCGGATGCATTGACTGGTCTACACCTTTGTTGAGCGCACTCAACAAAACCAGGGTTTGTCGCTTCGAGGCCCATATACTAAGGCCAGATTTTTTTTTATTATACTGTAATTTGCCAGAAAGTAGAAAAAAAAATAATTTCTAAATTTTCTTTATCCGTCAACTCTTATTTGTTTTGTTAAAAAAAGAATATATTTTTGAGGTTCTGTTTGTGTATTTGTGAGAATGACACTGTAAAGAGATTGTCCTATGCTGGATTTTAAGATTTAATACAGACTGTTGGTTTACTTTACTAGTTTAACTGTTTGTTCTAAAGATATAAAAAAACTGAAAAAAAAAAGCTCTGAAAATGACCAGTTGACCAGTCAACTGGTCATTTTCAGAGCTTTTTTTTCTTTTTTTCCACCGCCGACCCTAAATTAAAAAAAAATCCCGTTAATCAACTAATAAAAAATATGGCCTAAATGACCGTCTCTGATTGTGAGGTTCCTGTTTTATTTCAGTCCTATGGACATACTGGGAAAGTCTAACAGATTCTCGTACGCTGCTGCATGGGGAATGTTAGCCTACCTCGCAGCTGATATCATTTTTAATCAACAATACGCCCTCGACCTTCAAGGACATAACTATGTAACAGGTAAAAACAACTTTTCATATTTTCATCCGTCAACTATCCCACCCAGCAATAAAACAATTGTCTATCTTCTCTTGCTCTGTCAGGAGTGTAGCGTGCATAAAAGTGCGGGGATATGGCTTATGCATTTATGCTAATGATTCTAAAAAGGGAACATTAACAATTATTATATAACCTATAAATAGACATCTTTTGATTGGCCCAGATGCCTATTCACTGAGTCCATAAAACTACATATCACATGGGCTGCTGGCTTTTCCCATTCAATATTAGTTACTAAAAATAGATTTCATAGAAACTTTCCATAGCAGGTGTGCTTTCAGCATGAAACTTACATGATTTGCTGTTAATACAATTCAGTGAGTGACAGCAGCACGAAATTCACAAGATATGGTGTTTCATCATATACATGTAATTCAGACTTTGGTGTTGAATATAGAATTGAGCAGTACTTTTAAATTAACTAATGAATTCTTCCTTCTGGATTGATGCAATAAACTTGGAATGGTCCATTGTATAATTTAAGGGGTCACAGGTTTTAATTTCTAAACAAAATTGCAGCTTTTTCCCTGAAGATCATTTTGTCTTAGCAAACAGTGTAGACTCTGATGAAATGCCACATTATGTGGCAATTAATCTGGATCTTCTCTGTCTGCAGTTGTAATTACAAATAAAGTATGCATTCATTCCTCTTTTAACTTAATGAAATCAGTTAGTCATCATGTAAAAAAAAGACATTCAAGACTGTCCAAGACATAGTCCATAGCCAAGGTTTTGTTGTTGTTGTTGCTTTTTTTTTGTTTAGAGAAACTATGTAATAAAACAATTGTTGACTATTGAATAATTGGACATGATATGATATCGACCTGAGAATACCAATATTGACCTCGGCTCGACTTTGGTCAATATTGGTACTCTCAGGTCGATATCACATCATGTCCAATGCCTCAATAGTCAATAATTATATAATATCATAGACCCAGATTGGAAGCTGCATAAATGTGGTGTCTCATTAGGGTCTGTGCTACTTGCCATGTTAAGCTTATTCTTGGTTATTGTAGGCAATATTAAATCTTATATGAATCAGGACCTCTTTCATTTCGTTAAAGGGTGCTAAATCCTCAATGGGGGCCTTAGAGCAGATAATGCCATCATATATAACCCCTACCGAAATTGGAATTAGACAGATTAGAATTGCTTTTCCGTACACATTTTGTATGGTATGCGTGCCATCTATAATTCTTCAGAACTGGGATAAAATAATCCCATATTTTCAATTCAAATGTGTACGCAAATGTGTTTTGCGCATTGGTAGGTACGCCCATGCCTGTCACATAAAAACTTTTATTTAGGAATTTGTATGTCGCCAATCGAACACTCCTTGGCCATCTTAATCACCGTTTTATTAATCTAGTACAGAATGGCAAAGCCCATGTGATTTAGGTACTTAACGTTAAAGCCTAACGTTATATCTCAACCTTGCATGCACAACAATCCTTATTTTGGCATGAGTAATCATTTATGTCCGTATGTCTCCCATTTATCTCTTTTCTTCACCTTGTTAATAAATTCAATAAGTAATAGTTATACCATGGGCTGTCCGCCTGTACGTGGAGATAATCCACGAGCTTTAGCGAGTGGATTATCTTACGTACAGGTGGATAACCCATGGTATAACTATTTTGTACCACCTACATCAGTGTAGACCTTGCACATCACGAGATATTTTATGCTAAAGTTGGTAAAGGTTTATAATATTTGAGATATATGTTAGGTCCTAGATTCTTATGTGTTAGCAAGTTATATTATGCATATTATATACTATTAGGTACAAAAATATAGAGATATGTTTTTCTGAAATTCAACCATGCATATGTTGGTTGAAGATGAAGTTTCAAAGTCTCTATCAATGCTCATCTAATGTGATTCATTCTCTATGATAACTATTTAAGAATGTTATATCATATTGCTATAGGTAACACAGATGTTGATAGTGAAGTTATCGACTTAAATAACAACAATGCTCATTGTAATGATTGTGTTATTAATGGTGATAATTATTCCAAAGCATGAAGTTGGTTTGTTTTATTGCTTACAGTGTTCAGGGCTCTAATTTCGATGTTGATCTATGGAATGGATTACTTCCCCTTATTCGCCTCCCTTGCCCTGGAGTCAGCTGTTGGGTATGTGATAGGAACGTTATATGCTTGGATGTTGACTGGTGTGTTTATTGTTCAAGGATTCCAGTGCCCTATGGAAACAGTACGTATTTAGGCATAATGTCCTTTTCCTTAGGTATAGGTTAACAGTCCATAATGAGATGTAAACTTCCACAAAACGCTCTGAGGCGTGACTGTAATGGTTAATGCATTGATTGAATTGAGGGTCATTTCTTAGAGGTCGTGGTAGACGTATAGTTGAGAATGCTAGATCACTTAAACATATATACATGGTATACTGACAAGAACCCATCGATCTTCGTTATACAGCTTCTACTATGTGGTTCTTTTATGTGGTAGATTTTACGCCATTTGTTCACTATTATTTGGAGAAACACTAGGTTCAAAATGATCATTATTTAGAGAACAATAAGGATAAAATCAGACTTCCAACGAAAATTGATACACTTCCTTCGAGTGTGGTATCAACATGCTGCTTATGAACAGCAGATTTTAGAAAACAATACTTCTTCACAATGCATACACTTATATATTTTGTAAAATCAATCAAATTAGCAAAGCTCATACGTTTTCTAAATTCAATACTTATTTGTAAAAGAATGCCTAACTTGTCATCCAGTTATGCATGGTTAATATGATTATACGCCGTAGGGTGGGAAATGCGTCAACTACGTCAGTTCACTGACAGTATGTTACGTTTCCCTGAATAGGTTTCAAACATTAATGATGTACAGTTTGATCGCCTTGGTGCAAGAGATTAAGTCCAAATTGGAATTTAGATATCAAATCATAGTATCTTTGATAAAATTCAGAATAGGTTTTGTGAAGTTTATTATACCAATAGCCTTTTTAAAGAAGTTAATGAGTTATTTTATTGCAAGTGTTGAAGTCAGCAACGTGGCTAGATGCTCTAGCAAAACGGATGGATTGAGTGTTATAGACTCCATAGTATGTAGAGCGAGGAACATCACCATAAAAATGGAATATTGAGTGTATAAAAATCAAAATCGTCACAATTATCATTAAATTTTGGTAGAAACCATATCATAAGAAATGAACAAATGCAAGTCTAAAAACATGACTTCGTTATCAGAGGTATAAACTTTATTAAGTTGGAGCTCTGGGCTCGGAATTACAATGCCTTCTTGAAGTTAAAGAAGACTTATGTTCAGTATTGATTTTTCATGATGCAAAAATAACGTTTAAAACTGATTAAAATCAAAATAGTTTCATTTTTTTCTGAAGATCACAATGATATCTTTGACGACAAGTACAACATCGATCATTGCAATTTAATTAGCATTTAATATAGCATATTGAAATATCAATACTTAACTTAAGTCTTGCTTAAATTTAAGGAGGCATTTTAACTCCGGGCCCAGGACGGTATATTTGACTTACCATATTGTCAAAATAAACATTATAAATGTTTAAAATATCGTCCAAATATCTGGATGTAGTGTTAAAAGCCTCAGTAATATCAGCCTGCTAATCACCAGAAAGACACATCATAAAGTCACTCTCATAACACACCAAGAATAAATAGGCATTCAGGGCAGCACAATTAGTGAAAATAGGAATCCCATATACCTGTCTTTACAGCATGAAGACTGAATTATTTAAAAAAAATAATATGTCACCTCTTGCACTATATACGTGATGTTCTAAAACATTCGCTACAAAACAGTTTTATGACTAATCAGACTGTTCAGCATAATAATCTTGATAATTTCCTGTTTCTGTTATCTTCAGATAGACCGAATATACTTGATACTGGGACAACTGCCCAAACTAGTGTGCCTGCTTTATCTATGCATCAGTCTCCCTGTGCGACTTATACAGGCTCTACGACAGAAAACTACCTCAATTCTGTCCGCCAGAGAAATGGTAGAATTTCTTAGCATGAGGAAAGATCTGGGAAAGACAGTTGAAGCTATACATGTATATAAACTGCTTCGGCCTCCATCACCCCCACCGTAAGTAGCTTACAACCACGCAACTAGCAATTTAGCAATATACTCCCATGAAACATCTCATGATAAGCTGTCAGAAGCATAAAATAGACAGTCTATTATTGCCATCCAGGTGCATGACAAACTACATGAAACGTTATTCATTTTTGCATGCTCGTTTCTTTGAGTAAAAAGAAAGTGGTTGAGAATTTGTTAAATAAAAAGCTTATGTTGAAAAACTCATTCATTGAAAATACATATGCTGTATGTACACATTGGAATTTCCCCATAGAGGCAATTCCAATGTGTACCTTCAACATATGTTACTGAAAATAAGAGAAGAAAACTATTTGGAAATTTACATTTTCCAAGTATCGTGTCCATTGTCTTTACCTCTTTTAAACATCCAAAACTGCCAATCAGTATTTAAATTCCCGTCACTCTACTGCAAATTGTTTATATTTGCATGACAGATATATCTCTAAATTCGAATTCATGAACAGCCTCTTTGCTAACCTGCTAGTTGCGTGGTTGTAAGGAGCCAAAACATGTGATGTTGGTACTTATCACATTGTTCAGCTAGGAAAGCTGAGCCAAGTCCGTGCATACGTGCAGACTCTCCTGAGCCTTTGATTATCACATACACACAATTTGACTATAGATGAAGATTCAGACAAAAGTCTACCCCTCAAGGCCCGTATGGTAGGTCCGCAGGGGCGTTTGAAGGTGTCTTTATCGCATACCATACAGTGTATAGGGTCTACTAAGCAACAAATTTGTCCACCATGACTGGTTTTCCATGTTTGTGCGCAATTCTTTGTCGCTTGGTAGAAACCTGGAACCAAACGAATGACAGCTCCAGAGTTTTGTACTCAGAAACGGCACATCATTGGATTAAAAGTACCAAAATAGTAAGTGAGTATGATCAGGAAATACCACAATCACAAACCACAGACAACCCCATGGCACCACGAGGAAGAACCGCTCAACCATCACAAGACAACAGGAAGACCTCTCTCTTCCCCATCAAGATGATTAAAAATAGTAAGTGAGTATGATCAGGATCTCTTTAGGTGGCAAATATAGCCTTTATGTAATTTGATATTTTTAATGTATAGTGCAAACTGACATTAAATGCATAGCATCCATCTTATTGCATTTTCACAAGTTCCAAAAAATTCAATATAATACCACATTTTAAATCAAAGGTGATATGGTTGTACAATTTGCATGAATATGACCAGGAAATGCCACTTTCACAGATGACTGACCAATCTATTGCACATGTAGAAGAGACAATAATACAATAGGCAAATCAAGCAGCTCTCTCTTACTCAGCGAGATGGTAGCCAAACTGGATAAAGTACACAAAGAAATTCATCAAATTAAACCTTAAAGGCGCCAATCACGACTGAAAGTAGACATATTTCCTAATTTTCGTAAAAAAATAAGGTATGATATCTCTTGAGAATCGTCTGTCAGCAGACGATTCTCGTGAAATATCATGCCTTATTTGTTATTTTTTAAAATGCAGCAAAATTTGAAAGTGTCGTCTGCTGCAAATTATTGGTGGCGCTTAATGGGTTAAGGCCAGGGTCGTAATTGGGTTTTGTACTGGCCCATCATTATGCAAATTGAGAGAAAACTTTAGCAATAAAACATTGTTGGGTTCATAAGTAGCTTTACAGACGGGCTCATGATTTCCATATTATACCTTACTCTTTTATATTGTTAGGTATGTCCTTTTTGCAGAGATAATGAAGCGTAGACTTTTACAAGACTCAAAAACAAAATCACTATTAATACTGGTCCTGATATGCCCTGGTGTAGATAATTTTTTGTTTTAAAATAGCATCATGCATGACTTACAATCACCTCTTAGCGTCTGCATTAGAATTTAGAAAATGTATGCAATTGATAGCCTTGTTTAATGCAATTGAGTAGTCGAACATTGGTTCTAATGTTGAAGGCGAGTTCAATAATCTTATATGAAAATGATACATTGTTAAATATATACCCTATACAATTAGGATAATGGATAATCATTGTCCAAGACTGATGAAACTAACATTTGAAATTAAACTCATTTCTACGGAAGCCCTGGAGGGACATTTTAGTTATTTCTTATGACTTATTTGTTACTTGGTTTACTTACTTCTTACTGTTATTTGTTATTTCTTATTACTTACTTGTTAGCACATTGCTCGTTATATCCAGGCATTCGAAGTCAATACCCAGTTTCACAGTAAATAATAATAGTATTAATTACGACATTTTAGATATTACTTATGACGTATTTGTTAAAACTATTACTTACTTGTTTTCACCTTTACTGTAACGACATCGGAAAGGAATGAAGCCGTTTTTGCAGATTTTAACGAAGGAAGAGCAAAGCAAGTGTCAAGAGTAGCAATATACTGAATCATTAATGGCACATAACTATCACGCATCGCAAGCACCATAAAAGTGCATCAAACTGAAAAAAACAGAAAGACAGACCTTAATAACTGTGTGATTAGCTGGAACCATGCTTTACTGCATGGTCACCCTATTGTGATGAATATAATTTCCGGCCTGTGTTTAATTAATCAGACAGTCAAGTATCTAAACAAGAAATGCCATACAACTCGCATACAAAATGCATATTAAATGAGCTCTTAGTCTAAATTATGAAAGGAGAGCACACAGAATAAAGCGTCGAACAGTACAGCATTGTGCCATCATTTAAAAGCCAAAACAAACATTGCCTTAAAATATCATATGCAGCATGTCTGAAATAAGGTACATGGTGAAATACACTCTGGCGTATTTATAACATAAAAATGCAGAACAAATCAACTGCATCACGCAATACGCACTCGTCTAATAATTGGGGAAAAGCTATAAATGCTATTCTAATTACCTCTGTGGGCCACTTAGCTCACAAACGCACGTTTAACGCAAAATTAGACAAGATTCTTATTGAGACATTGCTACTTTGACAACCGCATGAATAGAGCCCCTTTTATGCAAGGGAGAAAACTCTAAATAGCAAACCGGCTGCATGCAATCTGTGTCTGGATGTTTACCCCCTATCCCAAGATGACCATCTTCCATCCTTGAAAGTGGCTACTGTAACATGGCTCCCCAAATTAGTTTTCCTACGAATTTCAACAAATATGCAATCTGTGTTTAAAGGTAAGTTCTAGGTTAAACGAAATTCTGGTGGCGGCACCAAAACCAAAATCATATGACATACTTAAATGAACAGTTAACTGACTTATGGCTCCTTGTCAGGGAACTCTCCGGACTCCTTAAATAGGATGAGATTGTGAATCTAGATAAGATATGCCAGATTTGTGTCTGCCCTTGTTATCTAAATCATTAGTGCCTACAGCTATTCTGGCCTTTCACACCAAATCATCTTCATCAGTCTGGACTTGATCAACCCGAGCTAATCACCAGCTCCTACGTGGTCAATCATGTTTATTAACAAAAACTTTGTCCCCAACCGCACTGTTTGGTCTATCTGTGTTCAACTTACTCCTAATTTGAAGGTTTTGAAGATATTCTTAGCTCGTTATATCCAGGGATAAGGATTCCATACCCCCTTTCAGAGTAAATAGTAGTACTGTTTATGACATTTTTGTTATTACTTATGACTTATTTGTTATAGTAACTTACTTGTTTTTACCTTTTTCTAACTACTTATTTGTTATATCAAGGATCCGGATTCAATGCCAAGTTTCAGAGTAAATAGTAGTATGGTAACGGCATTTTAGTAATTACTTGTGGCTTATTTGATATAACGTATTTCTTACTTGTAAGCACCTTGCTAAATACAAAATATTACCCAATCGTCGTCTTCATTCATCATGACACCATGGCAGCTCTTCCGTGATTTAATGCCTGTAACTTTCCCACGATTCTTTTCAACAAGGTAATGACTACTAAGTAATAAGCTGTAACAAATAAGTCATAAGTAATAACTAAAATGTCCCTCCTGGGATTCGGTACATTTCTTTTATGATAAAACTAGATGAAACTATGCCATTGGTAATCGACAAGTTCAAATCCAAAACGACTGTTCCAGCATCAAAGTATTTTAATTTTTGTTTAAATTGATTTTTTTGATCATTTCAACACACCCAATAGGTGGAAATCAAAAACGTTGACACTATCGTCAAACGTAGATCAAAATGCGTTTGAAACAGAGTTTTTGATTGCCTTTGTTGCCCGATTGGCAATAGAATACACTGTTAATCTAGCGACTTTTGATCTGCGTTCGTCGATTGTTAAGATTGATCGGATTACAGCCTATCCGGTGTGTTTAAGCAAGTCACTTTTAACCAATCTCTTCCTGTCTGTCTTTCTATAACAGACCTCCACCGACGTCAATTGGCCAAAAAGTGTTGGGAATAGTGCGAGGCTTAATCCATGACTGGATTTATCACAGACACACACGTAAGTAGTAATAACCTATTTATGCCTAATGGAATCTCCCACCATTATTAATTGGACGAATCCATTTCGAATGTAAGGTTTGTTGGGGAGTAAGCTTCAATTTCATTCAAATTTTAAAAGTACAATCTGTTAGCAAGCAGTGCAGAGCCTGATCAGACGACGCATTCTGCGGCGTCTGATCTGGTTCTACACTGTTTGCTCATGACCCATTAAAAGGATGCTAGGCTTAAATGGGTTATCAACTGTCTACTGATGACCAGTAAAAATGACACTAGGCTTAAATGGGTTATCAACTGTTTGCTGATGTCCATAAAAAGGACGCTGGGCTTAAATCGGTTATCAACTGCTTGTTGATGTCCATAAAAAATACGCTAGGCTTAAATATGTTATCAACTATTTGCTGATGTTCATTAAAAGGATACTAGGCTTAAATGGGTTATCAACTGTTTGCTGACGTCCATAAAGAGGACGCTTATCAACTGTTTGCTGATGTCCATAAAAAGGACGCTAGACTTAAATGGGTTATCAACTGTTTGCTGATGTCCATAAAAAGGACACTAGGCTTAAGTGGGTTATCAACTGTTTGCTGATGTTCATAAAAAGGACGGTAGGCTTAAATGGTAATCAACTCTTTGCTGATGTCCATAAAAAGGACGCGAGGCTTAAATGGGTTATCAACTCCGTGATAGCTGACGCTATGTTTTAACAGACAAAAAATCTAAGTTCATGTGTTGTTATAAATAAACAAGTAGATCACAGATCAACCCAAGGCACCACAAGGAAGAGACAGAGTCATCCATACGACAACAAGAACAGAACAAAAGTAAAAGAAAGCCACCAGCTTGTTCTTCCTCGGCGAGATGATTGAAAGCCCGGAAAAAGCACAACAGAACAAGAATCAAACACAACCAAACAATGGGAGACAAAAAAAAAAACAACCTACTGCAATATAATGACAGCTTGATATATACTCAGAAAAACAATTGAAGGCTATTAAAATTATTTTGAGTATATAATATGAGAAAATAATTTCATTACAGTGTGTTTTCTTATATGATAGAACTACAAGTATGCCATTCAGCAGAATGCAAAATAAAATTTACGGTCATTGGTTGCGATACAGTACCACATCAAATGTACCACCCCTCTTTACCCAAAGTTCACAAGCCAAAAATTTAATGTTTATATTTTTTGCTGCAACCTTTACCTGGTCAATACTTACGTTCTAATTCTGAACACAGACAAGTGTTCACACCCATTTATCAATAATTGCAACCAAGAACATGACAACTTCTTCAACAAAAATGCACAGATATGGCATACCCAAGCCAATTATGACAACAAATTGGAAGTAAAACACAAACAACAACTACAAAATTAGATGTCATACTTTTGAATGAGAACCAGCATATATTTTGGAGCCAGTCATTGTGGTATACAAACGATGAAAATGGGTTTCAATCATTCTTGAATGCTTGTGACTTTTCAGTATAGAGGTTTGCACCATTTGGACATGTACTGTACTTTACTCATTGAAGTGTGACTTAAATCAAACATCCATTGTGATTGCAAATATCCAAACTATACAATGCATGCATAATTAGGTAGTTTTTATTGTATCAAATGTTAGAGATGGAACTGAATTTAAATATCTTTCAATTGTTTTTCTGAGTAATTACAGTATAAAATCGTATAATACCTACAAATCAACTCATTATATCCACATTGTAAGACTCACACAAGCATTATAGCCTCACACAGACGCTGTGTTAGAGTTGGTCAGTGACCCTAAGATTTTGGATTTTTTTTATTTATCTTATATCACTTAAAAGACTACATAGTTTTTTCTTGCACACCAGATAAGGATATCTGATATTTTATCTTGGGATAGAAAATCTTATCTTGCCCATGCTATCTTACTCAGAATGTCACATGAGGGCTGTACATTGGTTGTATTGGAATGCACGCGACATGGTTGTCAAGAAGCATCATTGTCATGTTAAAGTGGTGTCATCAAGTCATGTCGCATCTGAGCGTATCAATGATTTTAAGCATAAAAAAGTGGTAAATAATGGTGACCAAGAAACAGATTCTATTATTAGTGTGAGAGTGGGATAGAAAAAAATACGTCCCTCGGGATCACCGTTTATCATCACTCGGCAAGTCTTGTGATGCCGATCGGTGATCCTTTGGAGGTGTCAATCTGTAAGTCGTGACTCATTTTTCTTCATGCGTCAATTTGATTGTATTGTTTCTCTATGATGATGTATTGCAATAGTAATGAATCCTCCATGCGAGCGTAACATTTTTGTGCTTCAATAACATCAGAATCTAGGGCGAAGATTTGGTACCAGTAAAATGCATTTTAGTTCCCCAGTGGCTTTGGCTGCTGTCCGTTGTAAGGCGGTGGTTCTGTTATTGTTGATTCGTCGTTGTTTGTTACTCCCATTGTGGGATTCTGTAATTGTTCTATGTTTTGTTGTGCGTTACTTTGTGTCCATTCTAGAGTCCTTTCTAGTTTTGCAATCATCTCGATGGGGAAGAGGAAGCTGGTTGCTTTGCTTTGTTTGTCTTCCTGATGTCTCATGATTGTTGTGTGGCTCTTCCTCGCGATGCCATGGGATTGTCTGCAGTTTGTGATTGTGGTATTTCCTGATCATACTCACTTACTATTTTCTATCTCACCATAACACTCATGATGTATTCTTATATTCTTGAATACCGGATAAGGATATCTGAGATTTTACCCTGGGATAGAAAATCTTATCTTACCCATGCTATCTTACCCAGGACGTCCAGTAACGTAATCATGTGAAATTTCATCTTAGCGTATTCAGGGACTTCTGAAAGCCTATTTTGAAATAAATAAATTAATAAAAACAGTGGAAAGCAAGAAAAGAATCCATTATTCCTGTGAGAATGGGATAGAAAAAATACGTCCCTTGGATCAACGTTTGTCATCACTCGGCAAGCCTCATGATGGCAATCGGTGATCCTCCGGACAGATTTTTCTATCCTACCCTCACACAAATATGGCATGTCAGGCGTTGCAATATTGTATGCGGAAGTATATGTGTTGTATATCGAAATATTTATGGACTAAAAATATATATTTGTGGACTAAAAAAAATATTTATGTGCCAAAAATATATTTGTTGACTAAAAAATATATTTGTGGACTAAAATATATATTTGTGGACTATAAAAAATATGTGTTGTGTAAAAATAAATATGTGTTGTGTAAAAAAAATACTTGTGTTCTAAAATATGTATTTGTTGTCTATAAAAATATATGTTGGATAAAATTAGCATTGTGGGATACTAGCTATTTCCTCAACGGTTGTGTATGAATGTGTCATGTGTGCAGCGGTGTCCTATGGATACTTCAATTCATTGCAATTCTTTACGAACCAGAACATGAGATTACAGTACTGTCGGGTTGTCGTGCAACGAAGGCTCATATAAGCCTGGGAAAATGCGCATGCTCGTCAGAGTCCCATCAAAAGACCAGGGTGAAGTAAGATTAACACTTGAGAAAAAGTACCGAATCACTACTGAAACTCACATTTTACATGCGTCAGATATAATAAACTCAAATACCTGCTGGTGTAGTTCTTGGCGGTGTTGTCGAGGTCGTGGGGTCGAATCTCGCTGGAAGCGAAATATTTACAGCATCTATTGGCTCTGTTGATTTACATTTAATTTGCAATCCCCACCAAACAAACCCCATCCATCCCTACCCTACTGTAATATACTTGCCACATCCTAGTCTACACTACCTCAAGTCCGCATCTACACATTGAAACTACCCACACCCATACCCATAGGCACACCTCCCTGTACATTGCCCTGCCCTACCGTACATTTTTTATCTGATATAGTATTGACGTAGCCTATTTTTGTATAACGCAAATGTGCTTAATGGATATACCCTGTCTTGCACTCAAAGCCATACAGCCATTTTTATAGGCCAGCACTCTCACCTCAAGTAATTGTTTTGTTTTTGCATAACTCTAATCGCTGACACCTGCTTCTGAAAATCAACATTTACAAGCTAATTGGTAAGAGCATTGTAGTCAAGATTCAGTTGCCGAACATGGCACAGGATTTTTATTTAGCTGTGGGCTACATTTGTTGTGGCTATTTTATCTTTTATCCTGCATGCTCAATATAGTCATTTGCCGAACATACTCCGGGGTCATACTTGCCCCGGTCTCCACTATCCATAATTTAGACAGAGAAGGCGATGATCCCACATAAGAAGGGTATGTCGTGTAAAGAGAGATCAATGAGTAGGGAGAACCAAAATTTTTTAAAATTGTTTTGAGCACTTCGGATCGTTTCAAATTTAGATAGACGGACAATAGTTGGGTTTTCTTTTGTTCCTGCTCATTGATGTCTTTAAACAGGCATGTAGATGAGTGCGTTATCAAATATTTTCTTATTTTCCTACCAAACGTGTTATTAGTACTCAAATAAACCGGTATAAATTCTAGGCACCAAAGACAACATATGTTGTGAATACTCAAAGCATTCTTCAGAAGACACTTCTTTTGAGTGCCCAAAACTCATGGGAAAGAAAGTTCTTGAAAATTTATGACGAAATGCACGATGAACTAACAAACATTATAAGACATCGTAACATAGCCCTATGTTTCACAATTTCTGTGAAACTGCCTTGTGACAGTCTTACAAGTTTGCGGGGCTACCACACGACTGTCTTGGGGCTACACCATGCAAACATTGCAGCTTTCATTTGCGAACATCGAGGAACTCGTGAGAAAGCGGTATAAGCATCGTCAGTGAAACAGTCACACAACCTTTAAGGAAATAGCTAGTATCCCACAAGGCTAATTTTACAAAACATATATTTTTTATAGACAACAAATATATATTTTAGAACACAAATATTTTTCTTTACAGAACACATATTTTTTTACATAACACATATTTTTTACACAACAAATATGTTTTATACACAATATATATATTTTTAGTCCATAAATATATTTTTAAGTTCACAAATATATTTTTATGCCCTCAAATATATTTTTTAGTCCACAAATATATTTTTAAGTCCACAAATATATATTTTATGTCCACAAATATATGTTTTAGTCCACAAATAATTTTTTTAGTCCACAAATATATTTTTAGCACATAAATATTTTTTTAGTCCACAAACATATTTTTTAGCATATAAATATTTTAGTCCACAAATATATATTTCTAGCCCATAAACATTTCGATATACAACACATATATTTCCACATACAATATTGCAACGCCTGGCATGCCATACACACATAATAGATTCTTATTTTCTTATGGCGCTGTTTATTTATTTTTCCTTTAGATTTCCGGTATTCTGCAAGAGTTTTATCTGTGATGCTAATTGGTATTATCTTAGTTTATAAGGTAGGTAAAACTATTTAAGGAGTTCCTAGTAAGGTTTGGACAGCTAGTGACTTCACATATAATTGAGTCGATATTTTAATGATATTTATAAATACAATGTACGAGGGGGGTTCAATATGTAATGAAACCCTATTCATAACTCCATCCACAAACGCGTTAGGATCTTATGCCATATGCCAAACGAAAGATCAAAGCGTCGCCGTTAAAATGGTGCATGAAACATTATTTTATCTTTCCAAATTTTATAAGTTACACACTTTTTAAAAAGCACACTAATATACACTGCATATATTTTCCTCCGAATTGTAAAGACTCATTTTAACAAAGGTAGAAAGGCATGCTGTATTTTCTAAAACAAACATTTGACATGCATGAATCACATATCCATAATTTTCTGACTCATTTCCCCTTTATTTGCCATAACGATACAAATTTTGAACGCTACCGATTTCTCGTGCAAACGGTTTTATTATGTTACCCCCTCTTACGTTGACGTCGTTTAAAGCAATGGACGTAACACTAAAATGCGCACTGTTCTTGAAAATCGGAAATGTGGCTTTGTACCAGGAAAGGACAATTTTGATTGTATCGAAGTTGCGAAACACACAGTGCATAGGCAGCAGACCAGTTATACTGAAACCAATATCTAGGAGTATCTCATCTGAGTGGTATACCATTTTCGTTTCCTATAATTTTATTGTCTGAAATAAGCCAGCCAGATTATGTACATGTAAACACGTGTAACAATGTCCAAATAATGCATCCTAATACAAACATCGATGAAACGCGGTATTTTGTCTGATCCATTTCAATGTAAGCTAGAGATGTCATTGTTTTAAATGCTTTTCTAATTTCAAATGACGTACTTGGGGGTACTTTATGAGTGAGATTAAATATGGAAATGTTAAAATCGGCTGTTTTACTTGCAAATGAACATCCAAGCGACCAATAAAAATGTTACCAATGATTTTCGTATAAATTTTCGCTATGTATTCATTCACGCAAAAACGACTCTGTCAATGGATAGCCAGAAAATGTAGCATCAAATAGGATTTTAACCAAAATGACAGCCTCAGTATTTCATAGAATATAAAGCAATATCAAAATTTTTTGCAGGTATAACTCACCAATATATGGATATTTACCACACGAAGAACCAGACTGGAAACATCACTTGTTCATGTAGTTATCTGCTTTTGAAAACATTGTTTTATTTCATATCGCAGTGTACTTCAGTACCCTATTTTGAACGTGGCTTGTGTAAATATGGTAATGAGCTCGACAACTGGAATTTTACATTTATTTAGCCAAGAAACAGATCTTTTAATAAAAGTAACTATTAAGTGTGTAAATATAAAACTTTGGGATATACTGGGCTGTTTTCATTACATATTGAACCCCCCTCGTATAAACTCATTAATAGGCAATTTGATACTTGTTCTGTAAGTTCATAATTATACAAGAAAGTAGTTTTAATGAAGTTTCAAGGAGTTTGAAAAGGGATTTCATAGTTAAAATTATCTACAGTTAATTACCCAGTTTTGAATCACTTTTACCTCAAGGCGTATTCCAAATAGTTGCTCTTAGTAAATAAGATTTCGGTTTTACTGTTACAAAGCATTATCATTCTACTAAATAATAAACCTCAATTCGTATCATTCGGACTCTGCTATGTGTCATACCATGGCTTTGAAGTAGCCCGCCATTTGTCCTAGTTCCGGGTTTTTTTCCCAGTTTCAAATCACTTTCTTGCACTTTAGAAATTCTAAGAAATGACCTTCAGTAGTGCAGTTGCATCAAGGTTCTGACATTGTTAGCTTAATCACTACTTCCAATGATAAGTTGACACATCATTTTACCGTATTCATTGCAATAAACTTGCATGGATACAGAAAATTTCCTCGAGGGAGTCCAGGTCCAAAGCTTTGACGTTTTTTATATATATATATTTTTTTTTCAAAAGGGGAAAGGGCCCTGTATCTGTATAATACGTTGAAGTCCCCAATCCTGGCTTTTATTCTCTAAAAAACCTATACCATGTAACCAAAACGGCCACCATAGGCCTCCAGTGAAACGTCATTTCAATGGCGCCTCGCTAGTGGTCCAATGATCACCCGACATCGGTAGCTTTGTGCGTTTCCAAAGGTTCCAAACCAGCATTCCTGAGGAAATCTACAGCTTTGTGCTTTTCCATGAAGGTGGGGTGGTGTGGACCACCAGTACCCACTCCTATGGATCTGCGCAGGAATAAACGTCCTAGGATATGAACATTTTCACCACATGCAAGTAATACTCCCGATTATACACCCTCAAAATTTTTAGATTTCCAATCATTTTTGGGCTTTACAGGTAAGCTTGGTCTCAGATACAGTGTAGAGTTGAACTAGGTCAGATAGCTGCTAGAGGCGCGTTCTAATCAGGCTCTGCACAGTCTGTCATTGCACGCATCGATTTGTGATACATACACTAAGTGTCGCATTCACTTTTTCAGAGTATTTTTTTTATTGTTTTATTTTATTTTTTGTCACATTTTTATTTATTGTCTGTGCTCATTTCCATTGTTATTAAGCGCACTCAAGTACCAACACGCGTTGTAAGAGTGAAATGCATTTGCAACCAATGCCCAACCCCACCTGTCAACATTTACGAGATGCTGTAGCCAATAGTGTGGTCATGGTTGAAGTTTGGATGGTTATAACGCCTTGATTGCCCCCTTCCCCTCCCCCCACACACAACAACCCCACATCACGGGGCAAAGGCCAGTTTTTAACATTTATATCTGAAGACAGCATTAAGGACATATGCTACTTAATACTTCCCACATTGAAATATTTTCAATACTTTGCATACAGTTTGTTTTATGCATGGGCTATCCATTTATGAAATAAAAAGGATATGTCACCGTGCTTATTTTTTCAGAATCTCATATTGAAGTTTACAGCATTTGACCAATTTTCTAGAAATATAGAATAATAACACTAGTCCTAATTATCGAGCTAACACGGTTGTAATCTTCAGCCAGCTTCTTTCTTTTAACTTAAATTACTGCCCATGACCTCAAACTTTTAAGAAAATGTGCATGTTTACTGGTTATCCCATGCTGTGACAAGATACTGCATGATATATTTTGGCAATTCGTCGAAAAATTAAATTTGTTTTTAGAATAAATCATGTATTAAAAAATCTGCCATTGAAAATCTTGAAAATTTATTTCTAATTTATGGACTATTATAATACCTTTCAGAAAAAAGAATAAAAATCTGGGGTCACCGAACTAATTCTCTTTCTAGAGGGCCAAATTTAACCCCACCCCCATAGGTTTCATGCGTAATTCAATAAAAGAAGTTCGGGGATGACCATTTCGGTCGTTTTGATGATGCCATTTTACTAGTTTATGAAGTAATTTAGCATTAAAATGTTAAAAAAGAAAGAAAAAACACACTGAAAATATGTGCGCAACCGGGAATCGATCCTGGTCCTCTGGCTTTGTAGCCAGACACGCTAACCACTAGGCCACGAGATCAGGTCGTGCGCCGCTCTAAATAACCATACAAATAGTATAGACTCGGCCACTATCGTATTCGTAACCAGGATTATTGTGTACGTCGTTTGATTTCGACTGAGCTACATTTATCTGTCTTTAGTGCTGACACGATCAGTTCTGAAAAGATGTCAATAGATATTTCGAACACACTTTAATTAGTTATTTTGTGAAGAAAATGTCGGAACGCCGATATGACATAAGAATATCGGAAGCTGTGTTGATCCGAATCCATTAAGGGTCGAAAGACAGGACCCAGACAACTTTCCCCGTTTTCAGACGCGGGAAAGGTGCGCATTGGAAATAGCCGCATATGTCTTTAAGAAGACAAGCATGCGTGACATGATATATAAATTTTAAAGACGATCGACAAAAGCTGCACCGCCTTGGAACATTCAGTAAAAGAAATACAGGACAGTTTCAACAGTTGAACGGTACCAACCCACTCTTATTTCTGATATGGCTCTGGTCTCTACCCAAGTAAAAAAATTCTGTTATAGATAGTTGGGCTGAAAGCAGGAGAATCGTCCGACCCAAGTGTGTCCACTAGTGTCCACTAGTGATGGAGTGGGGCATATACCAGGGCACTGGAATATCAACATGGCGTTAGCCATAGGAGGGGGTAGTGGAATTTAGGATAATCTAAGGTTTATCAGGACAGGGACTGATTTAGAGTCCCAATAAAAAACTTTGAAATTCTCAGTATTGAGCTCCTGATCCCTTGTACTGCTAGGACTACACCACATTTACTGACAGACAGAAAGACAGACGCATGTAGATAGAGACTTAGATAGATAGACTGGTAGACAGACAGAGAGAGTAATTCAACAGACAAACACAACTGCATAAACCTCATGGGAACATGCTAAGCATACACTGATCCAGGAAAGACAGGTGACCAAGCGCCCCCCCCCCCCCCCCGTTAAGTCACAAAGCTATCCCACTAAAATTCACAAGGCTACCAAGCCAGCATTTAATGCTTGGACGTCAAATGGCGTTTCGCTGGCAGGCCAATGATGGCCCGCTTTTGTGATATATTGAAATTAAAAAAAAACGTTGTCATACTCAAAACTTTCTGGGTTAGCGTCTGCTAAGAGAGAGAGAGAGAGAGAGAGAGAGAGAGAGAGAGAGAGAGAGAGCTTACGGTGCCTGTAAAACTATTTTACAGATAGTATTTACTTTCTATGCTTTGCAAAAAGCTGAGCGCGTGTACGTTATTGTTACGTGACGTGAAATAAACTTTACACAGCTGATTCTAAACTGGGCAAAAAGGGTGACAATGATAACACGGCTATCACGGAGTCAAAAACAGAGTAAAAAGGTCCGTTTTTTCTTGCATGTGTTTTAATAAATGTTGGAAAACATGCTGAAACCAAAATTTTGATAAAAAAAAGCTTTCAAACGAAAGCATTTTTTGGACATATGCAGTGTACAGATACTTAGACGAGTGAAAATATACCTACATCAAATGGGCCATGGGGGAAAATTGTAATTATTTTCACCAAGCAGATAACATTTAGATATTATAGTGTTTCCAGGACTTAAGTGACCCCCGTTTTTTGCTAATAATTCTTAAATGGTGATTTTAATTGAAAAATAAATTAGAGGAATGAATTAAGATATCGACCGCGTAATTGAATTATTTTTTTCCACATAAATATTAGGTTTGTACAGGCTGTGATTAGATGGAATTTTGGTGTGTTTTTGCAGCTCCTCTTTGAATTAGTCCCCAGGTGAACCTAACGATATAAATAAAACATGGCTTATACAGGTCAGTGGATGTAATTCGTCAGTCCCACAGATAAGAGTACGTAACAGACAAGTATTTTTCCTGTTTCTCTACCAAAAACTTTTTGTGTGTACTCAAAAGAACCGTCTCGATGATACGGTTGTTTTGAGCACCTTAAACACGTGTTTAAACTGGCGAAGACAGTCGCAGCTTCACGCTTAAATTGCTTAACTGGACCAATGCTTGAAATCACAAACTGTGCAATGCAAATATACCACGTGTATGATATAGGGGTACACATGGGTATATTCACAGGAAAAAACAACTAAGTTATTCTTTTGTACAGGGGATTCGGGCTTCATTTACAAATAAGGGCGTCTCCCAAAAATAAGTTTTAGTTACACGGTGTGCATTTAAATCCACATGCTAAGTGCCGTTCTTCTAAGTTCAATTTAAAGCTGTTTAAAAAAAAAAAAACGGGGGTCACTTAAACCCTGGAAACACTATAGCTTTCACACACATAAAGAGGGATAATTATGCAACAAAAAACCAAGATATGTTTGTCAAATATTACCGCTGATGTGTAGTTTGCAACGAAACAATGACGTGTTTCGGAACTGGGAAAGATTCGAAACTGGGCAATTAACTGTATCTATCAACAAATCTTTGAACAAATCAACATATTCATAAAATTAGGGAACTTAAACACCTTATCATTTATCCTTTACACAAAGCAAACATGTGCTATTAATTTTCTTATAAATTCGTGTAATTTCGGATTAATGTGATTCTGGTTTGGTACAATGCAGTTGGGAGGGTCCAATGTATATAATGCTGGTGTCACAGATTATAAATTCCAAATAAAACGTATATTTCCTTCTCTGAGTAAAGATCGTTTTTGTCCTAACAAATGAGCCGCTATATGAGATTTCCAACAATGTGGTATGTGTGTCCAGCAAAGCCTCGGATCAGCCTGCGCATATGCGCAGTCTGATCAGAGTTTTGCAAGTCGCTTGAATATCCTATGAGTGTTAAGCTACTGACCAAACAGCATTTGGAGTCTCTAATCTTAAAAGGAGGCTTCACTATCGTACGTACGTGTCTACACTTGTCAAAATGCCACCTTGTTGGAAATCACATGTTGCAGCTCAAATAGTGTAGACCTTGGTGAAATGTCGCATCATGCATTATTTCATCAGGGTCTCTCCACTGTTAGTCAAAGTTCACAATAAGGATTCACTAGTATATAAAGGATAGATACACATCTTATGGTCAAAATTTTATCAAATATATAACATAAATACTGAACTCTCACGAACTGGTTGGTCTCCTAGGTCCCATGTGATGCTTTGGGCGCTACTTTGCACTATATTATGCATATGAGGCCAGATAGCATTTAAAAGTGGGCCACCAATCGGCCAGTCAGCAAAACGCCATAAGGGGTCCCGAGATTCTAATGACTTGCACTTAGAACAGAATTTTGTATTTTCAACTTTCTTTTATAGACAACATTCGAACTGACATGGTTAGCATTAGCCGTAATGAATGGAATAGAAAAGTTCCTGTTTTCTATGCTAGACCTGTGGGGATGGGAGGCGATCGAGGACGAGATTAAGCTAGCAGGTTATGTTAGATGGGCGCTGTTTACTTTACATTATCTCCTTGTGGCATTTAGAGGTAAGGTGCACACACCGGGTAGGCGGCAATCGAAAACGTTATAAACAATCGACGAACGCGGATCAAAAATCGATAGAAACAGTGTTTTCGATTGCCATTTGTCGCGACACTGGCGACAAATGGCAATCGAAAACACTGTTTCTATTGATTTTTGATCTATGTTCCTCGATAGTATTGGTGTTTTCGATTGCCGCCTTCCCGGTGTGATGCAGTGTATGGTAACTCAGAGTATGGTATACTTGACTCAAAATTGACTATAGATTATTGTTAGAATGTGATTGATTGTTGGATTGTGCAATCGGTGAAAATTATTTCTTGCACATAGAATATGAATAGCTGAGATTTTACCCTTGGATAAAAAATCTTAGCTTATCCATGTTATCTTACACAGGCTGTCAATTGAGGGCTGTACATTGCTTGTATTGGAACTCAAGCATGTGGTAGTCAAGTGATGTCATTGTTATGTTAAAGTGACAACATCATATATTGCATCTCAGCGTATTCAGGAACTTCTTTGAGTTTTTTCAAAACATAAAATGCAGTAATATTCAATAGTGAGCAAGAAAAGGAATCCATTATTTGTGTGAGGATGGGATAAAAAATATGTCCCTCGCAATCACCGTTTCTCATCATTCAGTTATCCTCGCGATGCCAAACGGTAATCCTCTGGATAGATTTTTCTATTCCACACTCATGATAGATTCTTATAATATCACAAATATCTTGGATGCACTCATCAAATATGTTCTTAAAAGGGTATCCTTTGGAAGCAAAGACTGTACCAAAGAACTGAAACTAGAGTGTGCACATTTCCTGGGCCAGACTAGCTAGTTTCTGCCATTAAGGCTTCATCAGCGACCCTCTAATAGTTTCAAATTTCCACTATGGAACCCATGATCCCAAAGGACAAGAAAATAAAATCTACACTATAGTGAAGGGCAGGGAGACGTTTACGCACTCTCATCTGGAAGCATGAGAACCACATCAGGACTAAACATAAACCAACTACAAAACAATAAGAGCCACACTGACATAGAACTAGTAATAACAGAATTACCGCAGCCTAGGTTTCTGTCCGTTCTAAGGTGGTTTTGTTAATGAGCCGCTAGAATGAACACGTTATGAGAGTCCTGTTCAAAGTAAGAAAGAGAGCAAAGATCAGGAATCGATATAATCAAGCACCACACCTAACCCAGGATACAAATGGGAAAGTGACAACGTCACAATTAGACATCACAAACAAGAGCCAAAATGTCAGCCCTTTCACAGAAGGTGAAAATGTTTTATTTGAAAAAGAAAGTTTTTTATCCTTAGCCTATCGATGGTTTGATATGACCAAGCAAACATATTAAAGTGGGAAACTATTGGCCCAACTTACAAACGCCATTTGAATAGGCTAATAGTGGCATGATATTCTATGCATGCTTGAACGACCATCAGTAGCACAAAAGAGAGCGAATTTCGAGCAAAAGTGTTTTAGAATTTAAAGTATGCTCAATGTTAAAAATTCCCTCAAAATGGCAGCTAAAACTTTACTAACTTTTTTTATTTGCTATATGCATTAAATAATTTATCCACCTTAGCTCTGCTTTCCAACTGTATTGTTGAGGAGTTTGAAGCAGAATATGGCCCTTTGTGTGATAAGATTTGACCTAAGTACCCAGCAAGGAAGCATAATATCAGTCACATAAGAGTTTTCACTGTGAACTCAATGCAAAAAAGAACGGAACATGATATCGTCATTTATCAGTTACCTGGCATAAGTTGCATATTAACTGCATTGTTGTACGTTGGCCTGATAAATATTGCCTATCTCACCGCATGTGCCTTTATCAGGTCAACATTGAGTGCACTTTGAATGACTTCGTCAATGTTATTATACAATCACTGACTAATGAGGTATTGGATATAATGTGATATCGACCAGATAATACCAATATTGACTGAGGCGAAGCTGAGGTCAATATTGGTATTCTCTGGTCGATATCACATCATATCCAATGCCTCATTAGTCAATAACTGTTTTATTATATAACATTGAGAGAAAGATGTACAGGTATTATTGCACCTGGAAAAAGTACTGAACTTATATACAAGTTTTGGGACAGACAAGCATTTAGCAGAAACAGTGCAACCCTAAATAAGACCACCCTTTTACTATTGCATATATGTTGTGCATGAGTGTCATCATTCAACATTTACAAACAAGAATTCTAACACACTTCGCATGTAGAGCCAATGATAAAATAAGTGTGATATGCCAAACAATAATTCACAGCTTTGAAAGCGCAGGGAAAATGTGCGATAGCTGACGTCATTTGTTACTGGTAAATGACGTCATTCATGGCGTTAGACGGTTTAACGTTGTTTTTACGCTTGA
The DNA here is from genome assembly GCA_964019695.1 of Loripinus fragilis. Classification (NCBI taxonomy): domain Eukaryota; kingdom Metazoa; phylum Mollusca; class Bivalvia; order Lucinida; family Lucinidae; genus Loripinus; species Loripinus fragilis. The sequence goes on along the minus strand of OZ026524.1, from coordinate 59,860,988 downwards.
AAGACGTTACAAGTACATGTAAACGTATGCGACGTGGTCTAAGTATTGGCGGGAGTTCTTCAGTGCAAAGGCGGAAAGTTGGAAGAGGCTGAAGACTTCAAATTTGTTTTCGCTGTTTATTGTGCATTAAAATCGAAATAGATCAGCTCCAGTGCGTGATTTGTTGCGTTTTCAGCATCTATGATATGATTATTAGCCACACTTTAGAAAAGCAGAACCAGATTTTAGTAACTAATATACACTGGCAAGCGCGCGCAAGCCAGTGAATATGACAATATATTGACTGGCCACGTGAGCGCTCTAAGCCAATGAAATTCAGTCTTTTTTCTTAGTTATATAATAATAAATAATTACATCAAAATCGCTTGTTTGAAGAATGAACCAACTTGCAAACTGATAAAAAGAATACCAGGTTCACATCTTTTAATGTCAAGTTTACCATGCTTGGCTTCGAGAACGCATGTTGAATCACCCAGCAAGACTCGCTATTCAACAAGTGTTCTCGAAGCATTGCCTGGTAAAATTGACATCAAAAGACACTCACCTAGTATTCTTTATGTACAGAGTTTTTTTAAAGACTCTGTTTGAACCTTGTTTTGATTCTTGGTGTCCTTTCTAGTTTAGCAAGCATCTTGTTTAGGAAGAGAGAGCTGGTTAGCTTTATTTTTATTGTGTTTTCTTGCTGAGAGAGTTCTGTGTCTCTTTCACACGGTGTAATGGGTTTGTCCATTCACGGACACAGAAGGAAGGACAGGGGGTCAGGACCCCCACCCCTGAAAAATCACAAAAATATTGGGTTTCTTAGTTATACTGGTCCAGATCCCCTGAAAAATCACAAAGCTAACAAGCCAGCTTTCAATCTTGGGCCATCATCGGCATGCCAACGAAACGCCATTTAAATGGCGTTTCGTTGGCGCGCCACTGGTGGCCCTTTTATAGTGGTATTTGGATCCTCTCATCGACTAAAAAAAGCGTTGTCAAATTGGACCCACTCTGGCAAAACTTTCTAGATCAACGCATTTTGCCTGCAGTGAGTGCTTGTTTTTTTCCTCGTCGTACTCACTTTACTTACTCTCTGGTCAGACTGGGTGGTTGCACAGTCTAATTTGAGCTTTTTATTTGTTTATGTCATGCAAAGGTTCATCTGATGTTTTTCTTTGAATATTACAGGATGCTTCATCGCTTCCATTATGTGTGCAGCAATATTTGCCTTATTAATGATAATGCATATGCTGTCATCTTACAGGTAAGTCGGTATTAAAAGCAAGTAATGGTGCAAAGATCAGGAATTGATACAATCAAGTACCATACATGACCCAGGATACCAATGGTTAAGTGACAAACTCACAGTTAGACACCACAAACGAGAGCCAAGAGGTCAGCTCTTTCCCAGCAGGTGACCACAAGGCACAAATAAACAGATGGCACAAAGGCATAACAAACAAAAGACAGAAAAACATAAATGATCCATAAAGAAGTACCGCCTTATAATGGTCAGTAAAGATATTTTACTGGAGGGCTTAAACCGGTTTCCGGGTGCCAACCTCACCCTTAATTCAGATGTTGATCAAGACGCATAGATATTTGTATTGCATGAAAGACCCCTAAATTATCAATGCATCATCTCTTAGAACATATAAATTATGATATAAAAAGGGGACAAAGCAAGGATAAGGACTCAACAGTAAATTAAACTAAATACCAGAGACAAAGAAATCCAACAGGTAAACCCCAGCAGACCTGACAAACAGCCAAAGCATCAGGCCCCTACCTTTTGCTATAAATATTACATACTTCACGAACTTACGAAAAATGAATTCATTCCCTTATATTGACATCTTATTAAAATATCTAAATTATAGAATGTATTAATACTTAAGGTTGCAAAACAATATTTACGATGCTTGAATTACACTTGTAAATCAGGTGTGACTCTCCATCAATCAAAGTAAAGAAGTAGGCAAAAGTCAGGAATCGTTATAATAAAGTGCCACACCTGACCCGAGACATCATATAGAAAAGTGACAAAAACACAAGAAAAACAACACACACAAGAGAGCCAAGAGGTCAGCCCTTTCCCCGAATCACAAGGCTGCAAGAAACAGACATAACAGTGTAATAAGTAAGTAAGGGTGCAAAGATCAGGAATCGATACAATCAAGTACCACACCTGACCCAGGATACCAATGTAAAAGTGAAAAACTCACATTTAGAGACCACGATCGAGAGCCAAGAGGTCAGCCCTTTCCCATCAGGTGACCACAAAGCACATATAAATAGACGCGCACAAAGGCAAAAGTGAAACATAAATAACAAAAAGGATCCATAAAAGAAACACCGTCTTGGAAAGGTCAGTAAGAAAATTACTGGAGGGCGTAAACATGTTTAACGGCGTTAACCTCATCCTTAATTCTGATGTGGATTAAGCCGCATAGATGTTTGGTTCGCATGAAAGATCCCTGTATTATCACAACAATGTATGTACTTTGTGAAGATATACTGAGATCAAGTATTATTCTGTCACCTTACATTTTACGCTAGTTCAGAAAATAAAAAAATAGGCATGCAAAATTCATGTTTTTAGAAAATGAAGCCATACTTTGCAAGAAAAAGAATCCATTATTCGTGTGATGATGAGATTGAAAAATCCATCTCTCACAATCACCGTTTGTCATCACTCGCAAGCCTCGTGATGCCAATAGCTGATCCATTGGACGGACTTATCTATCCCACCCTAACACTCATGATGGGTTCTTATAATCCGTCGTGAGGATCACTGATTGGCATCACGAAGCTTGCCCAATGATGACAAATGGTGAATGCGAGGGGCGGATTTTTCTATCATTAATGGATTATTTTTCTTGCTCACCACTAAAAACCTCATTTTATATTGGAATACCATAAAAAAGACTTCCAGAAAATCCTGAATTCGCTGAGATGCGACATGGTGACGCAATTTTAACCTTACAATGACATCACAGATCGACGTGCGCGGCCGACGTGCGGCTGTTCGTTTTCTATCTTTCCCAAGGGCTGGTACAGTTATGTGAGATAAAGATTATCTCACATGGGTTAAAACAACGGAAATCCCAATCTGGTGTGCGACAAATTCCAAACTATCATGAATTATTCCACTTTGCAATGCGTATTGAAAATTTAACAAGAAATAGCTTTAAAAAAGATATTCAGCGTCATTCAAAGGAGAACATACAATACATTAAAAGTCCTGTTGTATTGGAAGATGTTTTATGCCCAGTAGATTGGTGATATTTGAAGCATAAACATTAATAGAGATCTATATATTCAGAAGATTTTATTTCTGTAGCGCCCAAACTTTGTACCCATACTGCTTGCAGCAGAAGAAATGCAGCATGAAACAATGTGAGCTTTTATTAAAATACTTTCAGTTTTATTGTCAGAGTGTCGAACGTTTTGGACCAAGATCAGACCCAGTATTTTTAGGTTCTGATTTGTGTCAAAATTGTTTGCAAATAATATCAGCACAACATATTTAAGTAGTCGCTAGCAGGCAAAAGAGTTATAAAGTTATCTCTGTGCCAATAAGTGTGTAGAGCATTACACTACAAGTTGATAAATATCGTTAGCTGTTATGTGATTTTTTGGATATACTGCTATTCTTCAATAATTTTAAGTCTATCGGAAAATAAAATCAAACGGGTTGTCTGCAATACCAGCATATCAAAGCACCTCTAGCATGACACAACTGTCCCTAGAGAAACATCCAAATATCTAAATATACTTTGTTTTTAACTGTTTCTATTTTTAGAACCAACCTTTTAGATCTGTACAAGGGAGACAATACACATATTCCACATAGATCTGTAAAGTCTAATGCTAGCTTACTGGTGAGTACATGTCGACCAGCATATCAATCATCTCTACAAATACAGTTATTCAATTGATTTTTGCTGTGATTCATTCATAGTACAGTAAAACCTGTGTAAAACGATCTATCTCAAGATCAATTATCGCGTAATGCAGGTCAAAAGTATTGCAGAATGCTCCAAAGGGAGCATTCTGCAATACTTTCGACCTTCATTTAGCTACCATTTGTCATTAAGATCTTTGTTTTGTCTATTTTGAGTGGCCATTTTACACAGACTTTTTCTTTAGTTCACTATTATAGCCATTTTATATTATTTAGGAAACTGTCACTGTTAATTAGATACGAGGGTCAGTCAAAATAACTGAGAGATGGTACATATTTCTAACATAGGCAGACATACACTAGTCAAATTTGGCACATGTTTGCAATGAACTTCCCTGCCTCAGAATATGCTTCATACAAGATCATACAAAGTAAAGATTGCAGTTGCTAAGCAACCAAAGAATGTGATTTGACGCCATGCATTTACACTGAAATAAAGCATTGTCATTGAACCACGATACAAGCTTTGAGTGAAATCAACTTTTGCATTGGTTGCAAATAAAGTGTTTATCAATGTTTTGTTAAATGTAACAACTGTAATTGACTTTAATTCCACATATAAACTATTTGGTGTAAAGTTACACTTAGGCCAAATAAAAAAACCCTTTGTTTGGGGTAAACCGACCCTATCTTAATTTACTGGTGAAACCTTGAATTTTTTATTCAGGTTTTCTGGAAAAAATAAAATCATATGCATTTTGAAAGACGAAATGCATAAAGTTATATATTTTTCCAGAAAAAAAATAATTAAAAAAAATATGTGTGCCTACCCTACCTAAAATATTCAGACCTGTTACCCGAAACACACTTATTTTTTATTTGGCTTTATTGTTAACAGTGTACTTCTATGGTGTATTGCAGGTTGGTAGCATGCGATATGCAGGGTATCAAGTTGGTTATATTGCTTGGGGTAAGTTTTTATAATAAAATTTGAAGTCAAATACAAAATACAAGTGATAATAGCCAGTGAATAATTCATAGGACCGGCTAAGCCAAACAAAATTAGCTTAAACGTGCGATTTGTTTTTCTTATCCATCATTTGTGTGGTCAAAATAGGGCCAGTGAAGCAATTTTAAACGTAAAATTGCGATTATTTTCTTACTCGTCAGTTTAAACATGTGTTTAAGTGGCTGAAAATAACCGTCTCATCGAGACAGTTCTTTTGAGTACCCACAACATATGTTTTGGTTGAGAAATAAGAAAAATAATTTTCAGTTACACATTCTTATCTGGGGCCCTGTCAGAATTTCATAAACCAACCCATGGTACCCTGATAAAGTGACACATATAAGCAGATACACTCATAAAAGCAATAGTACACTTGATGTTAAGCAAACAGCATTCTCTTTTTTAAGTTAGTGAGATGATTGCAAAAATAAAAGAAAGAAAAGAACAAAAGAACGATTTCGTAAGGACCATGCAAACTTCTTTACACAAAAGGAGCAATATCAGTGTGAAATAACAACAACAACAACAACAACAACAACAACAACAATAGAATCAAGACCTTAAAACGGACAGTAGTGGTAGCTATGGGATTGGGATGGGGGCATGCGCGGATCCAGAAAGTTTGTCAGAAGGGGTCTAACTTTGACGTTTTTTTTAGCTAATGAGGGGAGAGTGTATCCAAAATACCACTAAAATGGGCCATCAACGGCCTGTCAGCAATCTCTGGCGGGTCCATGATAGCCCAATATCGGAGGTTGGTTTAGTAGCTTTGTGATTTTTCAAGGGATCCGGACCAGTATTGCAAAGAACCCCTATAACTTTGTGATTTTTCAAGGGGGGAGTCCTGAACCCATGCCGACCTCTGGATCCATGAATGGATGGGGACTTAACTCTTAAAGCACCAAGAAAAAAATTCATCTGAAAATGTCGTCTGCTGAAGTCCTGCAAATAATAGCCTAGCATTACTGACAAATTAAGTATAGAAGCAAACAGCGTGGACCCAGAACAGACTGCTCCCATATAGGATCAGTCCGATCTGGGTCCACACAGTTTTACCTTGGAGGATTCTTAAACATTTCAGCAGACGAGAAAAGCAGGCGACTTTTGTTGTGATTGGCGCATTAAGAGTTAAATATATTAAATGACAGATATTGGAGACATTAATATGGCTATCAAACTTAGAACAATTATAATGGATATCATTAAATATTGTTTGATATTGAAAGCTTCAGATATTCTTGTGTTATTTTCCCTAAAACCAAGCCATTGCTTATATCTACCCGTCTAAAAGTCTTTCATAATATTTAAAGTTATTTTGCCATATTCCTAGTTTTGTTATTGGTTTCATGTATCATTGCTGTCTAAACCCTACCATCATATTTTAGATTCATTTATAATAATATTCAAAATATTGTTATTGGTGTCATGTAGCATTGCTGTCTAAAAGACATCCATTATATTTCAGTATATGTTGCCATATTCCTAGTCTTGTTATTGGTGTCATGTATCATTGCTGTCTTAACCCTACCATCATAGTTCAGGTTCATTCATAATATTCCTAATGTGTCATGTATCATTGTTGTCTCAAAAACTTCCATTATTTTTCAGGTTATTTCATCGTGTTCCTTGTGTTGTTACTGGTTGTATGTACCATTGTTGTCTAAACGGTTCCTCCATATTGCAGGTTATTTCATCATGTTTGTAGTCTTTTCATTGGTGTCATTTATCATACTATCCAAAAGTCTTCCATCTTATTTCAAATTATATCATCATGTTCCTAGTATTGTTATTAGTGGCATGTATCATTCTCATGTAGAAAACTTTTATCGGATTTCAGAATATTCCATCATTTTAATAGTTTTGGTATTGGTGCCATGTGTCAGTCCTGTCTAAACCCTTATCATAAATCAGGATATTTATCGTGTTCCTAGTGTATTATTGGTGTCATGTATTATTCCTGTCTAGAAATATTCCATCATATTCCATGTTATTTCATCATGTTCTTAGTGTTGTTATTGGTGCTATAAAAGCCTTCCATCAGAGCTCATTGTGTTTCATCATGTTCCTAGTGTTGTTATTGGTGTCACGTATCCTTGCTGTCTAAAAGCCTTCCATCTTATTTCAGATTATTTCATCATGAGTCTAGTGTTGTTATTGGTGTCATGTATCATTGATGTCTAAAAGCCTTCCATCTTATTTCAGGTTATTTCATCGTGTTCTTAGTGTTGTTATTAGTGTCATGTATCATGGCTGTCTAAAAGCCTTCCGTCTTGTTTCAGGTTATTTCATCATGTTCCTAGTGTTGTTATTGGTGTCATGTATCATGGCTGTCTAAAAGCTTTCCATCAGATGTCATTATATATTTCATCATGTGCCTAGTGTTGTTATTGGTGTTATGTAAAATTGCTGTCTAAAAGCCTTCTATCTTATTTCAGGTTATTTCATCATTTGTCTAGTATTGTTATTGGTTTCATGCATTATTGCTGTCTAAAAGCCTTCCTTTGTTTCATCATGATGTGTTAATTTGATAAGAGTATTTTTCCATGCTGATACATTGCATTAGTTAGAAGGCTTCCATGCGAGAAGAACATTTCTTGTACTTCAACAGAAGCAGAATCTAGGGCGAAGATTTGGTGCCAGTAAAATGAATTAAAGCCCCCCCCCCCCACACCCCAGGGCCCAGGTGGCTTAGGCTGCTGTCCATTCTAAGGCCGTGGTCCTATTGTTGTTGATTTTTTGTTTATTGTAACTCCCATTGTGGGAGTCTGTAATTGTTCTATGTTTTGTTGTACGGTACTTTATGTCCATTCTAGTATGATAGGGAACAAAGAGCTGGTTGCTTTGCTTGATTTGTCTTCCTGGTGTCTTGTGATGGTTGGGTGGCTCTTCCTCACGTTGCTATGGGGTTGTCTGCTGTTTGTGATTGTGGTATTTCCTGATCATACTCACTTACTATTTTTCCATCTTATTTCATCATGTTCCTACTGTTGTTATTTATGTCATGTATCCTTGCTTTCTAAAAGCCTTCAATCTTATTTCATACATTTTATACAATTTACGAAATGCACATAACTATCAAACAATACGAGCAAGAACAAATCAATACAGGGATTCCTTCGTACCATCAACTCTACATCTCTGGAACAATTTACCACTTGAAGCAAAACAATCCAATACTCTAAACTCTTTCAAGCTCTTTCTAAAAAAAGACATCCTACCCATTCCTAGATATTACTATCATGGAAATAGAAAACCTCAAATACGTCACTCATGTTTACAAACAGGCTGCAGTGCACTTAATTTAGACTTATTTACTAAAAACATAACCGATTAACCATTATGTAGCTGTGGTAGTATTGAAAACTCTCAACATTACTTCTTCCACTGCAGAAATTATCAAGCAATTTCATCATGTGCCTAGAGATGTTATTGGTGTCATTGCTGTCTAAAACCCTTTATCATGTTCCTAGTGTAGATATTGATGTCATGCATAATTACTGTCTAAAACCCTTCCATCTTATTTCAGGTTATTTAATCATGTCCCTAGTGTAGTAATTGGTGTCATGTGTCATTGCTGTCTAAAAACCTTCCATCTTATTTCAGGTTATTTCATCATGTTCCTAGTATGTTATTGGTGTCATGCATCATTGCTGTCTAAAAGCCTTCCATCTTATATCAGGTTATTTCATCATGTTCCTAGTATGTTATTGGTGTCATGCATCATTGCTGTCTAAAAGCCTTCCATCTTATATCAGGTTATTTCATCATGTTCCTAGTATGTTATTGGTGTCATGCATCATTGCTGTCTAAAAGCCTTCCATCTTATATCAGGTTATTTCATCATGTTCCTAGTATGTTATTGGTGTCATGCATCATTGCTGTCTAAAAACCTTCCATCTTATTTCAGGTTATTTCATCATGTTCCTAGTATGTTATTGGTGTCATGCATCATTGCTGTCTAAAAACCTTCCATCTTTTTTCAGGTTATTTCATCATGTTCCTAGTGTAGTAATTGGTGTCATGTATCATTGCTGTCTAAAAACCTTCCATCTTATTCCAGGTTATTTCATCATGTTCCTAGTGTTGTTATTGGTGTCATGTGTCATTGCTGGGATAATCATCTTAATCAAACTTGGTATCTACCAGTGGATTTTTAACATCCTTCTAGGTGCTTGGTGAGTATATTTGGCACCAAAATATAACGAGTATGACCAGGAAATTTCACAATCATAGACCATAGAACATCCTTTGTAACTGTAAAGAGGAGACTAAAAACAATAACAGGTACAGGACAGCAAGTACACAATTAAGGAAAAGCACTAATGTTCAAAACTAAACTGCTTCTTTTAAGTATCCAGAACATATTCTTTCACAAAAAATGATTCGAAGTTACCCCTAATGCTAAAACTCTCCATAAAATATATTGTTTACAGTGCATTCCATAGTAAGAAAGAGGGCAAATATCAGAAATCGATACAATCAAGCACCACACCTGACCCAGGATACCAATGGGAAAGTGACAATTTCACAATAAGACATCACAAATGAGGGCCAAGAGGTCAGCCCTTACCGGGCATGTGACCATAAGGCATCAATAAAAAGACGCACACGAAAGCATAACAAAAACAAGACAGAAATAACATAAATGATCCACAAATAAAGCACCACCTTGGAGCCGTCAGAAAAATATTTTATTGGAGGGCTTAAATCGGTTTTAAGACATGCCAACCTCACCCTTAGTTCAGATGTGGATCAAGACACATAGCTGTTTGGTTTGAAAGGGAGCAGATTGTACACACAATCCTGAGGATTTTAATAATAAGAGCATTAAATGAAAATGCGTGGAGACGTTTAATGGCCACCACAGAGAACGAACCTCCTTCTGGGTGCTTGATCAGCACACGTGACTTCACATTTTCCAGGAAATTCTGTATGTTTTATGGTTCGTCAAAGTGCAAAGAATATATCTTTCAGATATAATTCAAAAGAACAGCCTTTGGGCAAATGAATGAAAGTCCAAGTTCCAATTATGTTTGAACGTAGTTTTTAGCTTGAAAAACCTTAAATGAGCTCATCCGTGGATCCAGAGGGTGGGACTGGGTGTCTGGACTCTCCTGGAAAACCACAAAGCTATAGGGTTTCTTAGCAATACTGGTTCAGGATCCCTCGGAAAATCACAAAACTACCAAGCCAGCATTCAATATTCTGCCATCTTCGGCCCACCAGCCAAACGCCATTTAAATGGCGTTTCGCTGGTGGGACGATGATGGCCAGCATTTTGTAATATTAGATCCTCTCTCTCCTCACCAACTTGCAAAAAAGAACCCCCCCCCAAAATGTCAGAGTTAGACACTCTCTGACAAAACTTTCTGAATTCACGGATTCAGCCTGAATTTATATGCATGACGATACACGGCAAAGAGTTGCAGACCAGACTGACGCTGTTATGACATTATTTTATCTTAAAATTTGCAGGCTATCGCCATTTTGTAAAGTGAGACCCAGTGTAAGAAAATGTATATTTTAATGCTTTAGCAGCTTTTTCAGTGCATGTTTGGTTTGAGACAGGTAAAATGTGCATTAATACGATCAGGTATGTTTGTTTAATATGGTTTAGACTTGCTGGTTTCCAAAGCTTATCTAGGTTTCCATAAATGTCTATGTTTTGCAACTGTGCTTTATCTAGCGCATGATTTCAAAACAATTGAAAAGAAGACACCACTATATATGGCAATACGTGCATGATAACAAAGCAACGTTACTATCGCCATGAACAACAGACATACGCTTTTCCTTAATAAGAGTGTTAAATATACATGTTCAAGACAAATTAAGAGCTTTATTTGTTTGTTTGATTTTATTCAACAATTTGTTGAGACAGGTCTTCCTGGGTTGAATCAGTACTAAGCAAGGATTAATATGCCTTGCCCAAGGACACAACGCAGTGACGCCAAAATCTAGAGTTTATTTAGATATTAAAGTCACAGAATTGAGCATTAGAAAAGAAATAAATCAATGGTAGCCTTTCTCAGATATACATTTGATAAAGTACAATTGAGCTGAGGCTGTGTCAATTGGAACACAGTGGGCTGAACTTGCTTATGTTTGAATCTGTACAGCAATCCAGACTCAACGGTTGAATTAGTTATTTGAGCATGACTAATATAAGAAAGATTTGAATAGCTTCATTGTGACTGGCAAATGTTTTTAGAAATGTGTGAAAATATATGTACGATCCTTATGTTTTTATAAAACCTGGTTTTCATTCATTTTTCAGGCCAGTTGTTGTAATGGCCTTGGTTATGAATATACTACAGCTGGTGGTCGCAAAATTTGCATTTTTACAAGAAAGAGGAGAATTTTTAGCAATAGATAATAGGTTAGTAGTATTCTATTATTTTGGTAGATGTGCTATTTAGACTTTGGTACAAGTGTACTTGATAAACAGGCTTCAAAAAATTGCTAAAACAAGCCTGCACTGCTCTCATATAAAAAGTATGTAAATAGATAAGGTTTGGAAAAAAACAAACTCAGCATACAGATCCTCTGCATATTATCACAGAGGGACATCAAATCAAGAAAACCGTTTGCAACCATGCAACTACCAGCTTAGCAAAGGCATAGTTCATAAAATCAAATTTGGTGATATAGCTGTAATGTAAATATAAACAATATGCTGTATAGCGACAGGTATTTTAATACTGATTGAAAGATCGGGCAGTTTAAAAGAGGCAAAGACAATGGAAATGAAACTTGGAAAATGTATATTTCCAAATAGTTTTCTATCTTATTTTCAGTACAATATGTTGTAGGTACATATTGGAATTGCCTCATATGTCTAGCAGTGAATTGCTGAGTGATAATTCACTGCTTGTAGGTCAATTGTAGAGAAGATCAAATCACCAGTTCGTAGCATGAGTGATTTATCTTCGTACAACTGAAAGACAGTGAATTATTACTCAACAATTCACGCACTGGAGCCGATCTATTTCAATTCTAGCACACAATAGACAATGAAAACACATTTCAAGTCTTCAGCTTCTTTCAACTTTCCACCATTGCCTTGAAGAACTCCCGCCAATACTCAGATAACGTCGCATACGTTTACATGTATTTGTAACGTCTTTCAAGCGTAAAAAACGACGTTACACCGTCTAACGCCATGAATGACATCATTTTCAGTAACAAATGACATCAGCTTGCGAACATTTTCCTCGCGCTTTCAGAACTGTAAATTATTGTTTGATATATCACGCTTTTTCAGCAATGGCTTTATAGGCCATGTGTGTTAGAATAGCAATTATCATATGACGTCGCGTCTGGGAGTGACATAACGCCATGCAATAAAAACGATTAACCACTAGTGGTTTATAGATTTACGGGAAACGTTCTGACGTCCATAACAACGTTGCCGACATAATGACAAAATTATAACGTTTTTACACCAGAAATGAGATTTCAAAGTTTTTGTCAAATGATAAATAGAATCTAACATTTGTGCTCTTGTATTATTGAATTTGTTTAACTCGTTGCAAAAAAGAGATTAAATGCTCAACAAGCCTCGCATTTTATCTCTTTTCCTCAACTCGTTTGATAAATTCAATAAATCATGAACACTCATGTAAGATCCTCTATTTATTTTATGCTGTTGCTTTTTTCCAGGCGGGTGCTATTCACATTTACATTCTTCATGTTTTTCTACAACATATTTCTTGGAATGGTTTCCTGTCTTCTAAGAATTTTAAAATCCATGGCGATTGGCACCTTGTTTCTAAGTCGCCTTGACAACAGTGCCTTGCCTAGAAGATTTCAACTTTTTGATCCAGGTAATTGATAAAGTTTTTTGTGTTTTATTTGATTCTTTACGTCCCTTCAGCAATCTTTCAGTTATAAAGGTACGGGTCTTCCTTGATTGAACCAGTACTCAGCTAGGATTAATGTTCTTGCTCAAGGACACAACACAGTGACACTGGTGAAGCTCGAACTCACCGCCCCACGGTCTTGAGTCAAGCACTCTAGCACTGAGCCACTGTGCTTGATAAAGTAGCATGTTACCCAACCTAAACCTGAATTTTGGCAAACTTTGGACCAACATGGTCATAGCATTGATGTATATTAAAATAGAAGGGTAGAAGATTTTATAGTTATTGCCATTTCAAATTTATAATTATTGAACAAACATGCATTTGGTCTTATATACTGAACTAAATAGAAACTCAATGGGTTTAAACGCATTCTTATGCACTTACAAATGTAATGTGACGTCTGATTAGATCGTGTGATATACTGTCCGAAACTCGACCCCATGAGCTGGATAGCTACATTTCTTTTTTTTAAAAAAAGCATGTTTACGTTAATATAGCGTTATAAGTTTGATCATAACAACATTAAGTATTCGATTGAACTATTTTATTCTTTAATTGTCTAGATTAAAACGATAATGTGATAAATACAGGATTTAGCAATGGCAAAAAGCAGTCAGTTAATGCCCCTGATAAACACAGGTAACTACCGAGGTGGAACAAATGATAAACCCGGTCCAACCATTTGAAATCCTCTGCCTTTATCATAGGGTCATAATGGTGATTAGGTGATAAATAAGTGTAATTATTTTACAGCTGTGCCAATTAAGAGATGCTGATAAGCATTAACTGAGTAAAAATGTTGAAAAGATTATAAAATAAGATGTTTTAAATTGATTTGGAATATTCTGAGTCATATTTCAAGAAAAAATGTTTTCCAATATTTGCAATTAAAGCAGGGATAAAAACCGATGAGACCCAACTATTTGGACCTAGTTGTTCTGAGAGAGTAGTCAAGGGAGAAAACTGATTACTGTCTCCCATTGTGGGTATTTGATATGAAGACAATAAATACCAGCTTTAGTGAGTTTCATAAATTTGATATGAAATGACCTCGAGCGTAATGCCTATATTACTTAGTACTTACTCATTTCATTGCTTTTTTATCATACGATTTCAGGTTTTGCAGCATATGTTGGATTCATCCATGTTGAGTGCGCCCATACTCATCCTGTTCTTATTGTCTTCCTACGTCTACTGCTCATAAGGCAGAAATATAAGGCACTACAGAAAGAAAAGGATACAAATGCAATGGAAAAAGGTAGGATAAACGTGCGGATCCAGAGGGGGGACCGGGGGTCCTGACCCCCCCCCTGAAAAATCATAAAAATATAGGGTTTCTTAGCAATACTGGTCCGGGTCCCCTGAAAAATCACAAAGATACCAAGCCATTATTCAATGTTGGGCCATCATCGGCCTGCCAGCGAAACGATATTTAAATGGCGTTTCGCTCGTGGGCCGATGATGGCCCATTTACAGTGATATTTGGATCCTCTATCCCTTCATCACAAAAAAAAAGAAAAAAAAGTTGGACCCCCTCTGACAAAACTTTCTGGACCTGCATGGGATAACAATATTTGACACGCTGAATATCAGAACTAAATTACTGAAATTTCTTTTTGTGCAGACCAAAAAGTCCCAAATTAGCGTAGATAAACTAGTCCAGCCCATCAGTTAGAATAATAAGATTTTGAAACTAAGTTTTGAAATATAGCACTTAAAAAGTTAAACATATTTTATGCAGCACACTACATTAAAAACTATTTTCCATTTATGCAGTAAATTCCTGTTTTTTTGTTTTTTTTTAATTTGAATTAGATTCAATATATAATTAGCATATCATTTTGCACTATATAAAAGAGAGAGCTGGTTGTTTGCTTTTACTGTCTTACGGATGTCTTGTTACTGTCAATGTTCTGTGGCTCTTCCTCACGGTGCCATGGGTTGGTCTGCAGTGTGTGATTGTGGTATTTCCTGATCATCCTGACTTACTTTTTTATTTGGTTTACAATTATCTTATTTTTCTACTATTTCAAAGGTCATAAATATAAAGGACTTGGCCCACGCCTCAGTACACGTGCACGGACAAGATGGTTCCTACTGTTTACTCTCTACCATAACCCTGGACTTCGTATTCACCGAAAGGCCTATATACAATACATGGCAGAGATGAAAGAACGATTATTCAGACATTACAACATGAACAAATCAGCTCTTGGTAAATTGGTCAAAGGTGTGAACAAAAATGTTGGCCCTATAGCTACAGCGGATGAACAAATGGCTGGAATCGAAATGGGTCCTGGAAACAACCCTATGATGAATTGGACGGCCCTCTTGGGTGCCAACAAGTTCTTAATGGCACTACAGAAAGACATTATGAAGAATGATGTTGGGATGCCATCTGGGACAGAATCAAAGAATATAGCTTCACTGGGAGATCTCTTTGGACCAATGCAAGCAACATTAGAAACAAAGGAAAACAACAGCGAAACGAACGTCAGTTCAACAACGAACAAACCAACAAGCCTGTGGGGTCGAGCCAGGTTTGCTGCATCAAGACCTGCTGAGAATGGAAACATAAACAAGGGATTTTCTGGCGAAACCTATTTGTAAAATAAGTGACAAGTAATGGTTATACCATGGGTTGTCCGCCTGTACGTGGAGATAATCCACGAGCTTTAGCGAGTGGATTATCTTACGTACAGGTGGACAAACATGGTATAACTATTTTATACCACATACATCAGTGTAGACCTTGCACATCACGAGATATTTCGTGCTAAAGTTGTCAAGGGTGGTATAAATCTATTTACTTCCATAACTTATTAAATATTTCAATAGCTGTGATAAAATTCATTTTTACAGTTATGCATTTAACGAGTGTTTAGATAAACACAATTTTGAGCGCAAAATTGTACAACCACGCAACTAGCAGGTTAGCAAAGAGGTAGTTCATGAACTCGAATTTGGAGATATAGCTGTCATGCAAATTTAAACAATTTGCAGTAGAGTGACGGGAATTTTCATACTGATTGACAATTTGGGATGTTTAAAAGAAATAAATGCAATGGACATGCTAGGCTTGGAAAATGTAAACTTCCAAATAGTTTTTTTTTCTTATTTTCAGTAACATATGTTTTGGGTACACATTGGAATTGTCTCTATGAGGCAATTCCAAAGTGTACCTACACGTATATATTTTCAATAAATGAGATTGTAACCATAAGCTTTTTTTAAAAAAACAAAATCTCAACCATTTTTTTATTAAAAAAAATGAGCATGCAGAAATGAACAATTTTTCATGTAGTTTGTCATACACCTGGATGACAAGAATAGACTGTCTATTTTATGCTTCTGACAGCTTATCTTGAGATGTTTCATGGGAGTATATTGCTAAATTGCTAGTTGCGTGGTTGTAAATATTTTCTTGCACATTAGTATTAACATATATGCTTGGGTGCTCAAAAGAACCGTCTCAATAACCGTCTCATTGAGAAGGTTCTTTTGAGTACCCACAACATATGTTTCAGTAGAGAAATAAAAAATAATTTCTTTGGTATGCACTCTTAACTAAAGGCCTGTATTTATTGCACCAGCAGGCGGCAAAGTCTCAAGCAAGTCCAAGTCCAAACGCATCATCGCAATCTAGCCAGGCCTTCAATGCTTCGATTCACAAAGAATGGCATTGATGAAAACCAGTGCAAAATTGAAAGCATCTAGCTTCTTTTGATAGCTCTGAACGCCTGTTTCAAGAGTGAATTAACTTCAGATATTTAATGCCTATCCCCAGATAAGAGTGTGTAACAGAAAATCATTTTTCTTATTTCCCAACCAAAACATATGTTGTGGGTACTTAAAAGAACCGTCTCGATGAAACGATTCTTTTGAGCACCAAAAACAGACGTTTAAACAGATGGATAAAAAAATAATAGCAATTTTACGCTAAAATGTTTTGCTTAACTGGCCCTTTGTCTGATCTCATTATTTGTCTCAGTGTCAATCACAGGCATTTTCCCTCAACTACACTATCTGTCAATCATATTTACTTGTATATGCTACCTCCTTTATAATGATCTCATTGCATTCTCGTGAGACCTGACGATACCTAATCTAGATCTCTCGCATTTCGCCCTTTGCATTATGGGTAACTAGCGATATTTGGCTAGTCCCGTTCAATTCTCGCACTCTTGTAGTGACAGAATTTATTGTTAAAAATAGCAAAAAGTTAAATTTTTGACAAGTTATCATTTCTCTTTTAGTCAATATTTTCTGGATGTAAAGCCCTGAATCATGCAAGCAGTGATCGCATAATATATTTTTTAATATAAATAGTGGCTCAATCCCAGTGTGCACCGAGTGAAAGGCGACAGGTTAGTACGTGCTAGCGTGCTTCCTGAGCACTGCTTCCTGCTTGTGACAATTAATCTCATTGCAGTTTTTGTAATTTTCGAGCCTGTATACATACATGTACGTATGTAGCGTTTTGATACAATATGACATATACCCATTTAAGCCTAACAAAACTTTGCCATACCTATCAGTTCGACGAGTCAATTTTTCCAATTTCATAATCGTTGGTTTGTATTTTTTCAATATCAATTTGAAGTCAACCACACTGGTGAATAAACTATTTTGGCATACAGACCAGTACTAAACTATAAAAAATCATGTGCGGATCCAGAAATTCCACTGGGGATGGGGGGTCCAGGTCCAACGTATCTATATTTTATTTACCTAGGGGAGAGGGGTCGCTACCAGGTTTCATAAGGAAACCTATACCCACTAATCAAAGTAGGCTACTGTAGGCCCCTAGGGTAGTGTACCATAATTGAGTCTCGGTGCAAGAAAACCTGTCCACAGGGGGTTTGCGAACAACAAAGACGCAGACCAGCCTGCGCATATGCAATAGAAAGTATCATATTTTCTAGCTAGTCTCTGTAGCTAAGCAGGCGGGTCTTTGAATATCACTTTGCCGGAAGCCCCAAAGACAGTTTTTGTCGAGGCATGCATGGCCCATAAACAACTGGTGTTTCACTGGCGGGCCGATGATGCACGGGTCACAATGAATGCTGGCTGAGTACCTTTGTTTAAAATCTCGGGTGGTGTGTGTGTGTGTGTGGGGGGGGGGGGGTCCATACTAGTTTTGTGCTTTTTGTGAACTGTGCTTTATCTGAGTGTTTTAACACTGCTCAAATATTATCGTTCTTTACAGTTTTACAGTTTTTTTGCTGTACAGTTTTGTTTCAATGTTTATATTCTAAGCATACAGTGTTATTTTCATAGCATGTTTAAGACATTGTTCAAGTTACAAATGCTAAAACTGTTTATATATACTAATGTTAAATTCTTAGACATGTTTTAAAATGTTAAAACTGATTGTATTTAGATCGTACCCACTTTTACTGTTATTGTTTAAACAATAAACATGCAAAAAAGAAGCGTCAGTAGGCATGTAATAGTTATATCATGTGTTGTCCGCATGTACATTGAGATAATCCACGAGCTTTAGCTCTAAGGCAGTGGTTCTGTTGTTGTTGATTTGTTGTTTATTGTTGCTCCAATTGTGGGATTCTGAGTTTGTTCCATATTTCGTTGTGCAGTACTTTGTATCCTTTCTAGTTTTGCAATCATCTTTATGTGGAAGAGAGAGAGAGAGAGAGAGAGAGAGAGAGAGAGAGAGAGAAAGGCAGAGACAGAGAGAGATAGAGCTAGTTGCTTTACTTTGCTGTCTTCCAGATGTCTTGTGCCTATAATTCATATGTTGCTCTTCTTGATGCCCAGGTCACACATTCACGGACTGGACGCAAGATTAGCCACGGATGCAATCAGGCATCATTCGTGGCAAACCGTATTGGTCCGTAGCTTTCCGTATTGCATCCGTAATCATACGTAGTAGTACTTAATTATACGTATATAGTGCATCCGTATGGGACTACGGAAATTGGCATTTCCAGGGTCATCCGTGAGATTTGATCCGTAGTAGAACCGGCGAAGTGATCCGTGAATGTGTGACCTGGGCATTACGGTGATGTGCATTGGTCTGCTGTGTGTGATTGTGTTATTTCCCGACATTTCACTTACCTTTTTTGCCAGGCAGCTTACCTAATTGTAAAAAGGTCAATACAAGGGGCATGATACGGGTTTTATAAGGGCTAATTTTGCAATGGATTACTTTTTCTTTTACAGCATTATAAATAAGCTGCAACATGTGATTTCTAAAAATGTGGCATCATGATAAGTGTAGACTCAGACAAGCATGTTCAGCCTCCCTTTAAGCTTAGAAACTCCAATTGATTTTCGGTCAGTAGCTAAACAGTCATATAATATTCAAGAGACTAGCAAAGGCTCTGATCAGTCTGCGCATATGCGCAGACTGATCTGAGGCTTAGCTGGTCACACATACCACATTGTTGGAACTCTCATGCCGCTCTGGTCTTTTAGCTCCTTATCTAAGCTGATGCGAGCAGCAAATTATATAAGTTTTTGTCTGAATCATTTTGTCGTGGGGTACATTAAGGTTGTAGGAAGCCCAGTGGCTCAGTGGTTGAGTACTTGACTTGAGACCAAAGGACCGCGGGTTCGAGCCTCACCGGCGTCACTGCGTTGTGTCATTTAGCAAGACACATTAATCCTAGCTTAGTACTGGTTCAACCCAGGAAGACCCGTCCCGACGTAACTGAAAGATTGTTGGCTGGGACGTAAAGAATCAAATAAAAGAAATTAAACATGAAGGTTGTTAACGATTCAGATAAAACCGTACACAATTTGCAGCCATGCAGGTTGTAAACGATTTATATAAAACCGTAAATAATTTGCAGCACACATCAGCTTAGATTAGAAATTGAAAGACCAGAGTGGAGCACTACATTCTCCTTTTTCGCTATTTTACACGAAAAGAAAGATTTTTAGCTTTTATGCGATTTTTCCGACCTCCATATACAGAGCCGGCGGCTCTGTTTATGAAGTTTCCTAACGGTGAAAGATGAATTGGATGGAGAGTGGCCCGAATCATTCTAATCAGCACTTTGTTTTTCTTTTTACTTTTAAAATCATAATCTAAAAAAATGTTATTCTTTAAAATGGATCATAAATACACTTGATGTATTAAATGTGTGTTTTCGTTTTAAAGAGTTTTATGCTTTAAATTGATAAATAGCAGGGCGTTTCCCCTTTCTTTTTTTCTTTTCTTATAAACCTTGGACCCTGTTTTCTACTATCTGTACTTAGCCTTTTTTCCTCATCCACCATTAAAGCATATGACCACTTTTCTTGAAGTTTCTATGTAACCCCCCCCCCCCTCTTATCCCCTGGTGTGTGTGGGGGGGGGGGGTTAGTCTGATATTTTCATACGTACGTTGGCTCGGGCCATTTTTTGCGTTCAAACTGTTGAATTTCATTATTTTTTGGGGTTTTCGGAAAAATGAATATTTTTGGGGTATGAAGATTCAGTGGATATATTTTTGGGGTAATCACAAAATGGATTATATTTAGGTGTCATTTCTAGGCATTTTAGGGTCTTTTCTTAAGGTCAATGTACCGCATGGGGGATATTTTTTGGAGTTGGTAAAATTTCAAATATTTTTGGGGGGGTGTTTGAAATTCCTGATATTCTTTTGGGTGAATGGTAGATTCTGGGCCCGAGCCGACGTACGAAGAAAAAATGAGAGTACCTCCCATGGGCCCCCATTCAGGCCCTTCTTATTTATAGACATTTATTTAATGGTTTTATAGTATACGTGATAACCCTGTACTCTATAATAACGCCTTTTGACGCCTTTGAAATATCATGTATTTGAAAATTTTTGGAAAATGGAGCATTTGCTCTCTTGGAACAAATGCTCAATTTTCCATATTTTCAAAAGTATTAAAAACTTTACTTATTTTTTTCTTGATTTTTTAATGATGTCTAAAAATGGAAAATGATGTCTTTATCTAAAAAAAGCCTATGGAGTAAAGGGTTAAATGTGTTATCCATTTTACACATGTTAGCATTAGCAATAAGAAATAAAGAAATATACAGTTCAAGAGATTGTTGTACTTATTTCCATAAGTGACAAGCTAAGGCTATAACATTCGTTACTACCATAGACCCAGTGAAGCAAAATTTTGTAGTACTTTTTTCCATAAGCGACGAGCTAAGGCTATAACCTTCGTTACTACCATAGACCCAGTGATTGGGAACGCAGTGGCTAAGTGATAGAGTGCTTGACTCGAGACCGAAGGTCCGCGGGTTCGAGCCTTACCGGCGTCACTGCGTTGTGTCCTTGAGCAAGAACATTAATCCTAGCTTAGTACCGGTTCAACCCAGGAAGACCCGTCCCTTTATAGCTGAAAGATTGTTGATGGGACGTAAAGAATCAAATCAAACAAACAAAATAGAGCCAGTGAAGCAATTTTTTGTAGTACTCTTTCCATAAGCGACGAGCTAAGGCTATAACCTTTGTTACTACCATAGACCCAGTCAAGCAAAATTTTGTAGTACTTTTTTCCATAAGCTATTAGCTAAGGCTATAACATTCTATATACCCTAGACTTTTTTGTAGTACTTTTTTCCATAAGCGACGAGTTTAGGCTATAACCTTCGTTACTACCATAGACCTATTGAAACAAAATTTTGCAGTACTTTTTCCATATGAGACGAGCTAAGGCTATAACCTTCGTTACTACCATAGGCCCAGTGAAGCAAAATTTCGTAGTACTTTATCCATCAGAGACGAGCAAAGGCTAAAACCTTCGTAACTACCATAGGCCCAGTGAAACGAAATATTGTAGTGCTTTTTCCATAAGAGACGAGCTAAGGCTATAACCTTCGTTACGACCATAGACCCAGTGAAGCAAAACTTTGTAGTACTTTTTTCCATAAGCGACGAGCTAAGGCTATAACCTTCGTTACTACCATAGACCCAGTGAAGCAAAATTTTGTAGTACTTTTTTTCATAAGTGACGAGCTAAGGCTATAAACTTCGTTACTACCATAGACACTGTGTAGCAAAATTTCGTAGTACTTTATCCCGAGCTAAGGATATACAGTAAAACCTTGCTATATCGCCACCAACGGGAAAATGGAATTATGGCGGTATAACGAGTTCGTTACTACCATAGAACCAGTGAAGCAAAATTTTATATTACTGTTTCCATAAGCGACGAGCTAAGGCTATAACCTTCGTTACTACCATAGACCCAGTGAAGCATTTTTAAGGCTCAAATTATAACTGTTTACTTACCCATCAACTTCTGTGAGGGGATTCAGGGGGTTCACTCGAACCCCCCACAACCCCCATTTTTTTAAATAAAATATGAAAATGAAATAATTTGGTCTTACTGAGACCAATTTTTTCATTTTAATGAGATATTTACGAAAAATGAGATAAAATCAGCAAAGCGAATCCCCTCCTCTACACTTCTGAACCCTCCTTCCAGAAATCCTGGATCCGCCCCCGGAACTTTAACATATGTTTTGGGTGCTCAAAAGAACCGGATCAACCCCTGAACTTTAACATATGTTTTGGGTGCTCAAAAGAACCGGATCCGCCCCTGAAATTTAACATATGTTTTGGGTGCTCAAAAGAACCGGATCCGCCCCTGAAATTTAACATATGTTTTGGGTGCTCAAAAGAACCGGATCCGCCCCTGAAATTTAACATATGTTTTGGGTGCTCAAAAGAACCGGATGCACCCCTGAACATTAACATATGTTTATGGTGCTCAAAAGAACCGGATGCACCCCTGAACTTTAACATATGTTTTGGGTGCTCAAAATAACCAGATCCACCCCTGAACTTTAACATATGTTTATGGTGCTCAAAATAACCAGATCCACCCCTGAACTTTAACATATGTTTATGGTGCTCAAAAGAACTGGATCCACCCCTGAACTTTAATATATGTTTTGGGTGCTCAAAAGAACCGGATCCACCCCTGAACTTTAACATATGTATTGGGTGCTCAAAAGAACCGGATCCACCCCCTGAACTTTAACATATGTTTATGGTGCTCAAAAGAACCGAATCCACCCCTGAACTTTAACATATGTTTCGGGTGCTCAAAAGAACCGGATGCACCTCTGAACATTAACATATGTTTTGGGTGCTCAAAAGAACCGTCTCAACGAGACGGTTCTTTTGATTACCCTCAACATATGTTTGGTTGTAGGCATAAATAACACACTCCTACTTGGAGACTGCTCAACACAAGCATACTATAGAAGTAGATGAAGGAAAAGAATTAATTTTCAGGGCTTTTTCCAGCAATTTTGGGAAAAGGCCCCTGGCCAAAATTGGGAAAAAATGATCAACTTAACAACAAAATTGGGAGAAATTAACGACAAAGAACATAACAAGGGTAGCAAAACATATCCTCAAAATCAAGTTATTTTAAATTGTATTGTGCTAAGCATGCCACTTAAGAACATGTGTTTAAATATCATTCTGATATGGGTCATCGTTTCTCATAAGTAGTAGTGGTCTCAAAAAAAGTAAAAAAGGTGTTTTTTTTTTTTTTTTTACTTTTCTTAATTTGGAAAAACAGACATGGCATTGGGAAAAGGGTGGCTATTATCGATTGGGAAAAGGGCAGAAATTCGGCCCCTAGATGAGGGCAAAAAATCCCCCTGATTTTAGATGTCTGGCCCCCAGGTGGGGTACTCTCATTTTTTCTTACAGCATGTACTGTTTACCCTCCAAAAACATCAGGAATATCAAGCACCTCCAAAATATTTGATATTTTAGCAACCCCCAAAAATATCCCTATTATGTAGCTTGATCTTAAGAAAGGGTCCATAAATGCATAGAAATGACCCCTAAAACAAGTCCAATTTTGTGATGACCCCCCTAAAATATCCACATAATCTTCATACCCCCAAAATATTTCTTTTTCTGAAAACCCATATTCATATAAAAAATCAGTCGGGAACTGGCAAGCTAGCACTTTCGACAGTTAGATTTTATACTATATGCGGAACAAAAGTGACCAAACCCTGACCTTTCAAATGGTGCATAAAACCATACACACACACACACACACACACACACACGCACGCACGCACGCACGCACGCACGCACGCACGCACGCACGCACGCACGCAAACACACAATTTAATTTTTTTTTGGAACGTATGACAAACAATGAACAAGCATGGATTTGGATTTTACATCCATAGTTTTCAGATTCAATTCCTTTTTACCTGCTAACACCAGTGCTGAATTCTCGTCTGACTGTTTTACTAAGCTACCCTCTCTTACGTTGACGTCGTTTATTCATGAATATCGGCATTGGGGTCATGAAAGGACATTTTTATTGTTAGAAGTCTGAACACCTATGTACGGTATGCCAGTTTCATTTATTATTATTTCATTGCCTAAATTGGCCGGCCAGAATATTTGCATGTGTTCAACATATGCATACAGGTACATGTACGAATTCAAACAGCAATACAAAGTCATGTTATGTTTGATTCATTTCAGTACAAACTAGAGATTGGTTATCATAATTCGAATGACGTATTTAGATGTACTTAAAATATGAGTGAAAGCAAATACTGAAAGTTCAGACTTGTAGGTTATATTACTAGCAATTGGCAATGAAATACGAGTATGTGAATTGCGGTATCATGGAGGATTTTAACCATAATGGGGGTCTCATTTTTTCGTAGAAAATAAAAAAATACAAGTATAAGCTTTTCAAAAAAAGAAAAGCTTGCCGTTTTTCAGCACTTTACGAAATGGGTTGTGAGGTGGGAACGTACAGTAGCCATTTGGGAGCGAAATTTCAGTAGCTGTTTCAGAAACGAAAGTGATGCTCTATCAAAATACACACCCACCTCATCGCCATCTCCGCTCGCGATGAGCTGGTCGTGCCATTTTAGTGCTGCGATACCATGATACAATACACACAGGTATTTGTCTATCTCATGCTGCACCAGTTAGGTTGCAAACTAAGTCAATTATAATTGTCATCCTCTATCTCCTGCTGCACCAGTTAGGCTGCAAACTAAGTCAATTATAATTGTCATCCTCTATCTCATGCTGCACCAGTTAGGCTGCAAACTAAGTCAATTATAATTGTCATCCTCTATCTCATGCTGCACCAGTTAGGCTGCAAACTAAGTCAATTATAATTGTCATCCTCTATCTCATGCTGCACCAGTTAGGTTGCAAACTAAGTCAATTATAATTGTCATCCTCTATCTCATGCTGCACCAGTTAGGCTGCAAACTAAGTCAATTATAATTGTCATCCTCTATCTCATGCTGCACCAGTTAGGCTGCAAACTAAGTCAATTATAATTGTCATCCTCTATCTCATGCTGCACCAGTTAGGCTGCAAACTAAGTCAATTATAATTGTCATCCTCTATCTCATACTGCACCAGTTAGGCTGCAAACTAAGTAAATTATAATTGTCATTCTCAAGAGGGTGCAACTAACCTTTAATGCGCCAATCGCAAGAAAAGTCGTCTGCTTTTCTCGTCTGCTGCAATATTTAAGAAGCCTCTATGGCAAACAGCGTGGACCCAGAACAGACTGCTCCTATAGATGGCAAACAGTGTGGACCCGGATCAGACTGCTCCTATAGGAGCAGTCTGTTCTGGGTCCACGCTGTTTGCTTCTATACTTAATTCGTCAGTGATGTTTGGCAATTATTTGCAGCAGACGACTTCAGCAGACGGCATTTTCAGATGCATTTTTTCTTGGCGCTTTAAGGGTTAAATATATCACCAATCACGAAGAAACAGACTGAAAATTTGCTTATCTCACAGTAGTATTCTGTTTTTGAAACTAGTTTCATTTTATATGTCAAAAAAAAAAAAAAAAAATAAATTTGAAGCTAGTTTCATTTTATATGTACCGGGCCGCGTAGCGCAGTCGGTAACGTGTCTGGCAACAGATGCGAGTCTGACTGCAGATCCAGGGGTCGCGAGTTCGATCTCGGCCCGGTCCCATACTTTCGTGGAGATTTCTCCTCCATTCCGCTGAATTATTCAAGAAGGGTTGTTGTCAGTTACAAGCGAAAGTATGTGCACGAAGTACTGGTTTACTGCTTGTTCAAGCTTGTCCAGGAAAAAGTGTGGTTAGGTGAACTGACCGTCCCGCAATGACCACAGCTGTTGACTTGGGACGTAAAGCAACAAAACAAACAAACATTTTATATGTACCCTATATTGAAATAGTAGAGGAGCCAGGGTTCAAAAATGTCAAAAATAAGCATTTAGGTATGCCCCCTTTTTAGCAGAATTTTCACTTGTTTTATCCTTTAGTACATAGTATAGGCAGTATGAAACCAGATATTGCAATCAATTTAAGTCTTGCAAACATACCTGTAAGAGTGTGTTTAATACGTTACCCCTCATTTTCCTAAAAACAAAAATATGTAATCAAGT
The DNA here is from genome assembly GCA_964019695.1 of Loripinus fragilis. Lineage (NCBI taxonomy): Eukaryota > Metazoa > Mollusca > Bivalvia > Lucinida > Lucinidae > Loripinus > Loripinus fragilis. The sequence goes on along the minus strand of OZ026524.1, from coordinate 59,834,852 downwards.
CTATTTAAGTAGAAGTTGAAATGTTAAAATGAACAAAACATTTATGCAATCTGTAAGAACATGCTAGTCTCTACAAATATTGATGTTTTTAAAAGTTGTTTGATTCCATTATAATGTCATTTACGTTACATTTTCAATTATACCCTTAAAATTATTGATATTTTGTTTAAAAGTTTCATTTGACAAAATTTTCAATATGTGTTTAACTTCAGGATAACATGTATTTAAAAGAGCGTTAACTGACCATTTCAAAACTGCAAACAGATACGTTCTAACATAAATACTTTGTCAGTTATAAGCTGTTTAATTAGATGACCATAGATAAAATTTTATTTAAGTTTAGAACCTCTTAAGTTTGAAAATAAGCATGCAATTTTTTCTGTTGGCTTTTAAACACCTTATGATAATTATTTTGATATAACCGACTTAAGAGTAATACTTAACATCATTTCTGAGGTAAAATATCGTTTTGTTGTTCGATTTTCAATATGTAACGTATAAAACAAAGTTGAAGACAAACAAAAATTGCTTAATAGCTTAAATTATACATCACTGGACAGTAAATTTCATTAAAAAGGAGAGGGGGCTGTGTTTGATAGGCATAACAAGAGCATTTGTTCTCCAAAAGAAGAAGTTATCAGTAATAATTAGTAGACTGTGTATATGGTTGTAAACTTTTCTTTTAAGAAATGGTATACTTCTTGACTTAAAAACAAAAGACATTGGTAACTAATTTTTCTATGTTATGTTATGCAATTTATAAACTTATAAAATGATAAGTCTGATGCAACATCTCAACTAGGATACATTAGCTTAAGCTTGTTCAGTCAAATTTGCTAAAGTAACATATATAACTATAAATAAACGAAATATATATCATGATAATATATTTGTCTCAACCGTTTTCTATATACAACTGAGCCTGAAACCTAAAACAAATTTTGACATTTGCACATTTTTTCTTTTAATTGAACAAAACACTCTAATAAGCTATTCAGAAGCAGCCAAAGCTTTGTGTCGAACCTGTTCACACTCATCTTAATATATAAAATACTAAATAACATTCTATCAAATCAGATTCATTTATGATAAAATATCTAAGAAATTTCTGAAATGATCTGTGGATGTTGGAAACTGTTTGTTGTTATTCCTATTCGTTGTGGGAGTTTTGTATCAGGCCTTTGTTTTCTAATTTGTTTCTAGTTCAGCAATCATCTTGACAAGGAAGAGAGCTGGTTGATTCACTTTAATTATATTGTAGATATCTGTGTTCCGTGTCCCTTTCTTAAGGTGCAGTGGGTCAGTCAGGAGTCTGTGATTGTGAAATTTCCAAGTTATGTGCACTTATAGAAAGAAGACGTTTGCTGGCATTCTAGACAGCATCACTCCTTTATGAATATATAAAATAAAATGTTGTTTACGTTACATTAAAGTTAAGGAAACATAAGTGTTTGTTGTCATTTATTCTTTATGAGAGTGGCTCTGTTATGCAAATTGTTTAAGCCATATCTATTTATGCATATATCAAAATTCAGAAGGCGACTTTCGAATTTATTCTAGCTATGAACTTTAATTTCAGCTCGTTTTTAACATGGCTTTCTTTGTTTGATTAATGAAACTGGGTGTCCTTTTAACTTAATACTACTAATCATTTGTCAAAGTACTGCAAACTTTAAAACTGAATGGGTTATTCAAAATGAATTATTGCCGTTGAAATTGGGGAAATCATCCATAAGGATGGGTTTTACATGGCAAGGCAGTGATCATATCCAAGAAATCTAGATTTCTTCAGTTGTAATTTACAATAGCAAATTTACTTTATAAAATTTCATCAGAGAGAAAATGTTTAAGCAAAATTTAACTAGGACACATTAAAATTACCATTTAAAAGATTATTTACGTTAATCAGAATTTTGATAGGAATAGCAATATCTTAGAGTAAAAATAGCTGTCATAAGATAAAACTTAGTTTTAGCAATTAGTGCTAATATAACTGATGTTAAGTTCTATCATAATACCATAACAGTCATTATACCCCATTTTAAACAAACTGTTGCAGGAATCCTGTCAGTTGATTCCTTTTATGTGCTTTAAATAAAAGATGAGTTGTAAACAAATCAGGTTATAGAGACAAAAAGGCATACATTAAGCTATCTACTGTGCTAATAAAATAACAATTATATAGACAATAGAGAAGTCACAATAGTTAGTATCATTACTTACACAAATAATAGATTTACATGTTATGCTAAGAAAGTATGCATAAACTTAACAAATAGTATGTATGCATGTTTAATTTGTCTGTTGCTCTTTTTTTATCAATCGTCTGCATAAGAAATTTTATTTCTTTTGATTTATTAAAGTATCATGATACATCTCATTTAGTGATAACATTTTCTTTATTGCCAATTGCACTATATGTAAGTATGATACAGCATAATATTTGTTGAGTCTACTATCTGAAAGTATTCTTTGAAAGTAGCATACGTATGGATTTTGTTTCTATTACATGAACTATCATTATACCATGAATATAGCACCGTTTAACAAGTTGGTACATGTTTAACGGGTATTAATTAGTTAGTTTTAAGGACTAAATGACGGTTGTTATGATTACTTATTGTGAGTGTAAAAACTATAAATAGTGTCCTGCTGAATAAAACAAACAATAAAGCAGATTCTATCACGAATGCTGATAAGCTATATAACTAAAAATCAAACGTCTGCAAACGTTCTGGAATATATGTTCAATCAAGTCCTATTCTAGAAAGTTGTTTGCTCAAGGTCCTGATTATCAAAGTCTAATCATTTAGAAATTTATACAATACTAACAATGCACAGGAGCTTTTCCAACTTATTAAAAGACATGTGTCTGTTTCTAAAATATTAAAATGGTAATTAAGAATAAATGCTGTCCTGTTTCGCTGCTTCACAAACGTGTAGAACCAGGCAACACAGTGCATAAAGAAATGAATTTTATATTATTGTTATATACGTTATCAGCATAAATAATACTCTTTTTCCAAAGCGGACAGGCTGTAGATACTAAAATATTATACCCCAAGGATAGCTAAGGAGGGTGCTAAATCAGAGACAGAAATCATCACGATTTCCACAAACTTCAGTTTTGTTTCATACAACACCGATGAAGGTATCTTAAATGTTTCACTTCTTGATTTGGACTTCTGCTTGGAATATCTTACATTTTTTTTAGTTTTAAGGTATATTTTGTGCCTTATTGTTTTTAAATATAAATGCTGTAACGAATAACTGTTTATAAATGCATATATTTGACGGCTTTTACAATTTGTGATGGATCTGATTAAGTTACTGGGTGCTTATTATTTATTCATTGAGCTGTTGACGGTGAAAGAAAATGTCTTGTATATGTCATTTAACGCCATTTAATGCATAAAAAAGAAGCAAATACATGGTAGTGGCACAGATTTTAAAGAATCATTTAAGCTTTTTTTAAACAATTTAGTTATGAATAATAAATATGTATCAATTATCCTATTTACATGATTACTAAAACATATACTTAAAGCTGCATACTCTGTAACTATGAACATTTTTCGAAAAAAAATCTTTTCTTTTTAAATCATTTGTAAAAGTAGAATTAAGCTATGTTTTCACAACAAAAATGTTCAGTACAGCTGAAAACTGCATTGAAAAGTGAATTATCTCATCAAATAGGTGTATTTTTCTCTTGTTGGTAATTATTTGCGTCCCTCCAATAATTCTAGACCGTTGAATTTTAACATAAATGCAGTTGTTTTGATAGTGATAGCTTGTTAAGATTTACGAAAATGGTAAAATGTTTACCTGAATTTGAGTATTTTTACTGTGTTCTTGAAAAATAAAAACATTATTTTTAAAATTAGAAGATCAAAAGTTACAGACTATGCAGCTTTAATGGCATTTATGTGCTTTATTTTCAAGTTTTCCCTTTAAAACAAATATGAGTTTGTTAATGTTGCATCTCATTGATATTAAATGTTAAAAATACTATATTTCCAATCTAATTTTGAGCGATAAGATGGTAGTCAATTTCATTTTCACCTAATAGCTGTTTAAACGCATATACACATAACATTGCTCAAAAAATATTGTTTTAAAAGAAAGTAACGTATATAACAGAACTTCCATGCGCCTAAACTAATATTATCAATCTGCTATTAAGCTGCATCTAATCAGAATATCAATCATAACGATATGAAATAAAACGATGCAAATGATAATAACACTATACTAGGAGTTTCCTTATCATCTAATGGTAACGTATTAGACTTGGCTATTGCATGGAAATTGCACATGTTCATCAAAAACTAACAGATATTTTATAATATTTGAAGTAGCTAAGAATCTTAATGTACAAAAAGCTCCCTCCACAAGTCTTTTGGCAGCCTATGGCCAAGTAAACAATAGTAATATATTTGAGAGTAATATATTTGAATTTGAATGTAAGTAACGTATATAACAATTACGTTAGCGTAAGTCATTTAAACTTATTGTCAGTTTGGTGATTTCTATTAAATTACTGTAAAGCAATATGCAGATAGTAGGAAATGTGACCTATCTGGTCTAAATTACTTTTCTTTTCAGTAATGTAGCGAATTGCCTACTACATGAATCCTGCATGAGGGTAGCTATGGTTACCCCATAAATAAACATCTTTTGCAAGACTTAAAATTTGTGCAATATCTGTTTTCACACTTCTGAACCACCATACTAACTGAGGATATAGTCTAAAATTCTGCTACTTTTTGGCCACTTTTTTCCAATTTTTGAATCTCTGGCTCCCCTACTAAAAGCAGCAAAGAACTAGAGCAGATATTTTATGGATCCGAAGTAATTAAAGCTGCATAGTAGTTAACTTTTGATCTTTTCAGTTTAGAAATAATGTTTCTGTTTTTCAAGAACACAGTAAAAATACTCAAATTCAGATATACATTTTACCTTTTTCGTAATAATTAACAAATTATAAGTGCCACAACAACACCCTTTATGTTAAAAAATACCTGTCCAGAATTATTGGAGGGACGCAAATAATTACAAACAAGAGAAAAAGCACCTGTTTTTATAAGATAAATAACTTTTCCATGCAGTTTCAGCTGTAAAATGTAGATTTATTGTGACAACATAACTTAATACTACTTTTACAAATGATTTAAAAGAAAATATTTTTTTTCGATAAATGTTCATAGTTACAGACTTTGCAGCTTTAAAATGGGAGCAAATATATTTCCATTTATTGGTCAAATTTCATTACATATTGAACCCCCTCGTATATGAACCACCACAAGGGATTTTGGTACATCAAGGTAGTTAAGAAAGTTCGTTCCGCAATAAAGTCATGTTCCTACTATTTTAGTTAATATGTGTCTAATGACATAAATGTCACTGAAATTGTTTAAAGTTGACACACTTGATAAGAAATAAACAACGGGATGTTTTTAATATTTTGTCACAGAATAAATGATCTTCAAAATCAAGCACCCCTCGGAAATTTTTGGGCTCGAGGAGCAAAATGGGGTTCTATGACAAAGAACCATTGTCAGTAAATGGCCATAGTGATAAGTATCTTTTTATTGTTGTTATTCATCTTATATAAATCTTTAGTAAGTTTACTAATCTGCAAGGCTGTAAAGAACCAACCAAAATAAAAAAAGTCACAATTTTTGGAAAATATAAAATTCTTTCTAGAATGATTGAAAGACAGTACCCAAGGTAAACATAATTGTGTGAAGACATTCGATGTCAGACACGATGCCAAACTCTACAGAGTATCACAAAAAACATACTTTTTCAGCATCACTTCCTTTTCCCTTAGGCCACCTATAGTTTGCAGCAGACCACAATTTCAATTTTTGCCGCTTTTTCAAAAATAACCAATAAGACATGATGTTTCATGAGAATCGTCTGCTGGCAGACGATTCTCATGTAATATCATACCTTATTTTTGTCGAAAATTGGGGGAAAATGTCGCAAAATGTGTCGTCCGCTGCAGTCATGATTGGCGCTTTCAGGGTTAAATGATTCGAATTCTTTGATGAAGAGCGGAACGAACTTTCTTGATTGCATTTTCGAGTAACAAAGGCTCGGTTGTGCCTGTGCAAATGCGCAGACTCGCCTGGTTAGAATAGTTTTACTCTACGATAATGACGACTCGCCGATCGTATGTATACATATTACTTGACTTTTCGCTTACTGTAAAGGCGGCAACTTTAATATTCATATCTGGGCGTGGTTCGGCTATTTCATCTGCTAAACAAGGGAACTTGGGTTTTATTTATAATTTGGTAAAGAGTTAATCAACTCTTTGTGCCGTGCAAACGTGCTTGCATTTCATGAAAATCCTAACCGTATACACACTGAACCCTTAAAGCGTATAATCACAAAATGTATGTTTTGTCGTCCACCAAATTGTTTGAAGCCTCACAGACAAACAGTGTGGACCCAGATCAGACTGTAGGAGCAGTCTGATCTGAGTCCACAATGAATGCCTCTATGCTTATGTTAAATATACATTGTCAGATGCAGTTATTTTGCTGGCGTTTAAGTTTTGCGTCTATACTGAGGTAATGGCGCAAGATGATACAGTTACTTTTGAATAATTCAGCTTTTACATATGTCTAAGGTTGACCAGTCCTAATTACGCATTCATGAGGTGCCGCCTTTACAGTAACCAAAAATCAAAGTAGTATCTACTGCTTTGTAGTGTTGTCGACTTTTGCAGCTGCATTTTACAACCGCCAGTCTACAGATTATTTTGGTATTTATCGCTTTGTCGAGCAGCGAAGGCTTAGGCGAGTCTGCACGGCATACAGGTACGCACAGTCTAACCAGATTGGTCCAGACTCGCATACGCGAAGAATGGAAGTAGAAGAGCGGTCAGACAAAAATCTATCTTTAGCTTCGATGGATATGCCCTGCCTGGACATTTCAAACAAGCAATATTTTCATTTTTTTTGTCTGAGCTAAGCTGGCACCTATTTTGGTGTAACTTACACTTAATTTGAACAAAAACGATTTGAGTCCAACATTTCTCAACATATATTTGTTAAATTGTTAAACATTTCTATCTGTTGTTGTTTTCGTTATTCGCCGGATCAATGCTAATGAACAGAACACAGAGGACCACATGGTAAAATAGCCGACAGGCTAAATGTGTCTACCCTCTGAAAACAGTGTTAACCCTTACAGCGCCAATCACAACCGCAGCAGACGACAAATTTTGAGACATCTTTCCCAATTTTCGAAAAAAATAAAGTATGATATTTCATGAGAATCGTCTGCTAGCAGACGATTCTCATGAAATATCATGCCTTATTCGTTATTTTTGAAAAAGCGGCACAATTTTAAATTGTCGTCTGCTGCAAATTATAAGTAGCGCTTTAAGGGTTAATTAATAAATAAACACAGTTTTAAAGCAGTTGAAAGGGTAGACCACAACCAGTGGAAGGTCAGCTGCCACCAAATTCGGCGTTATGTTGGGCAGCTTTTACAGTGATTTGAGCTGCAAACAACAGTACCGGATTCATAGGGAGTTTAGGGGGTTCGAGGCTCGAATCCCCCTCCCCGCCCCCCTCCCCGTTTTTAAATATCCTTTGAAAATGAAATCATTTGGTCTTCATTTTCATAGGCTTTTTAAGAAAAATGAGATAAAATCAGCAAAGCGAACCCCCCCCCCCCCCCCCCCCACCTTATTATATGAACCCACTTTGCAGAAATCCTGGATCCGCCCCTGAACTTGATGATCATTTCTGTACGGAGATGAGTTTGTGTATTACGTACTCATTACTGAATATTACTTTGTCAGGCACCGCAGAGTAACGTCCGTGACGTCTCTCAGTTGACGCAACGTCCGAAACGTTGCCAGGCGTTACAGTTGACGTTGCGTCATTTCAACAATGGCGTCGTACTTCGAGCGACAACCATGTAACAGCTCCGGATAAAATTCAGACTAAATGCTACACGGTGATGGAATCCGCTAGTGAACCGGAATGCAAGAAACGACGCATGGAACCTCACGTTAGCGGCGATGATCTAACGCCGGATTCCGCCAGTTTAACGGGTGTATTTTCCTCCAAAAGCATACTTAAACCCGCAACGGGTTCTCCGAGCGGTGACTTCAGCAGTTCGATCACACATCAGTATGTGACCTTTGTCTCAACCGACGATACAAGCGATGGCGCGGAGGCGCGGGAAAACAAGGATTTTGAAATTTACCAGCAAAATTGTGACGTAGGAGACGCCTGGCACCATAAATATCCAGTTCCATTAAGCTCTTATCCGAAAAGACCCATAAGGACAGGGAACCTTTATTATGATGGAATAATAGCTGACCTTGAAACGCTTGGTTATAAACCGCTTCAGGTCATCGCCAGAGGGCGTTCTGGTACGATAATTCTCGCACAGGACTTGCAGAAATCGAGAGTTTATGAAGAATGCGAGACGGTACCAGTCGCCCTGAAACTTAACAGTGGAAAGACGAAGAAAAAGCCACGCCCATCGGGACGGAATGACATGATGGATGAGATGTCCATTCACAGGCAGCTGGTACATCCAAACATTGTCTCCTGGTTTAACAATTTCAGCTACAATGGGAGAGTTGGAACCATCATGGAATTCTGCGAGAATGGAACTCTAGAACAACTCATTAGAATACAGGTACGTAATAACCGTACTTGTGTCATCTTCTGATACTGCTTCAAACAGCGTGTGTCCATCCATCCATCCCTCCTCCTGAGCCACATGTCCGTCCGGGCGTTCCTCCATTCAAACATTTATTCATCCATCCATCCATGGAGAGGGTTAGCAAAGGAGGAAAACGTAACGAACTGTTATTCTTGAAAGATTTATCTAAAATGAAAATTGAATAAAAACACTTAAGAAATGAATTCAATTTTTGGAATGTTCATGGAATCTTGAATACTTCGGGTCTCTTGCAAAGTAATTGAAGCCCGAACATTCTAAAATTGAGTGTATTGCTTATATTTACATTTTAATATAAATATCTAAAATATAAAAAAAATATATTTTTAATTTAGGAATTAATTTAAAATTTAATCGTGTTAACGGTTTAGTCGGAGTGTAAAATTGAAAAGCGGAACAGCCAGCTTGAACACGCACAGTCAATGTAGCAAACAAGAGGCTTGATTTGCACGTGCGACTCAGGTGTAACTCGCTGTCAATCACAATACCAGTATCACTTCTGGCGAATGAGTTCGATGTTCGAAGCGTGTTGCACGGGCTTGTGAGCTTGGCAGCTGTCAATCAAATTTGTGTACTTCATGAGGCTATGAACGAATGCATAAATCTAAAGATTCATTAATGCATTGTTTCGAAAATGCACAGCATGCGAAAAGCTTTAAAACAGATAGGCCCTGTCGTGAGGTCCTTTTCGTGAGAAGATATTGATTAAGTACATTTGGCCTTGACGTTTGATCTTTGAATCATAACATAACATAACATAACATAACATATATTTTATTGACTTAAACTCTACAGTTTCTCGTCATACATACTTTGATATTACAAAAGATTCTTACATGGTCACAATAGATGTATACATGGATTCGACAACAAAGTTATAAATGTTCACAATATATAGCAAAAAGATGTCTGTGCTCCAGATTATAGCTCAAAAGTTGCATTTTTGTGAAAATAAATCTTAACTCTAAATCTACTATTTTAAGTGATAACGTTACTAAACTAATTGTTCAGTCAGACTATCAATCATTATAGCTGTATTAACTGGAGGCTGAGTCCAGTTCTACTTGTGAAATCGAATTTTAGTAAGTAAAAAAAAATAAATTCAAATGTAAAAAGAATAAAGTAGTTATAGGATACCTATTTTGTTTAGAAAATAGTGTATGTATATCCCTAGATCCGATCTTGACGAAACGAAATACAAGAGGGGATCAAAGGATAACATATAGTGATATTAGTTATAATCCCAAGATTCAATCTTGTAAAATACAAGAAAATATCTTAGGATACCACCTATTATTCCAATAATTCATGGATAATTCAACATGTTTTTCAATAAACATTTTCTGGATAGATAAATAAATAAATAAATAAATAAATAAATAAATAAATAAATAAATAAATAAATAAACAAATAAACAAATACGATGTCAGCTGAGACTAAGGCTAAATATTGTTTTAAAGACTTCAAGTTTTAACAGAATATTGACCTGTGAAAATATATTTTAGATTTTGCGCAATGAAAAACACTTCTAGATCCGCCCCGTTTAAAATCACATTTACCTGTGCAAGATTCCCGTGCCTTCCTTGTGTATTGATCACAAAGGAATTTCATTCATACCGTGTGGGTAATACTTTCCAAACCAGACAGTGTAAACTCAGACGAAATACCGACTTTTGCGGCATTTCGTCTGAGTCGACAATGTATGAAGTGTTTAGATCGCAAAAATAAACATCTAATGTCGTATATAGCTACAGCCCTTAAAGTTCAAAGCAATATAAAATCAGCATGGAAAAAAGAGATACATTCAAGTAGTGGTAAGTGTTACATGTGTGTTTTCTTCTCATATTTACAAGCTATGCCTATTTTGAGGCATTATCAACCCTGAAGCGTCTGCAATAGTACATCCGTAGCTGTTGTCTGCACAATTCGTCCGCTACGTATATTTTCTATTAATATTTATTTGTCAAGTACATATGCAAACAGTTTGGTCACAGATCAGATCGCTCCTATCGGAGCAGTCAAATCTGAGTCCTCACTGTTTGTGGCCAAGAAATTATCATAAGATTTCAGCAGACAGCAGGACAAGTAGATGTCATTTAATGTGATTGGAGCTCCAGGGCGAAGATTTGTGCTCCGAATGCGTCGCGTAAGCTCGATAGACTGTCTCGGCGAGGCTGTTCTAGCGAGCATCCACGCTCGCAAGCAATGATAACAATGTTTAATACGATCATCAGGTATATGGGGGTAATTTCTAACACTCATTATAACCCACAGACTGATTTTACCACTGTGGCAAAACCATTCCGTGCGTAATAAGGATAAAGACAGATTAATAAAAATGGATTAAAAGATATACATCACCACCATACAACAACTCCACGTCAAATTTTACCTGGTATCGATGTCTACCGCTATCAGTCGCTACCATGGCTAGTCGACTGGTACAGGTATACATCGCTCACCATACGCAATTAATTAACAAGAGTGTTTCTGAAAGAGAATGCTTCGGATACAAACTTAGCCAAATTTTTCACTATTGTAGTATTTGTGCTTCGCATCAAAAGAGTGAATTTATACACACTTGGACGCTTGTAATAATATGGTCGGATGTATTTTTCCCGTAACTGGTTATAAGCTGGGCAAATCGCAACGAAATGGTACTCATCTTCGATATGTGAGCCGTTACAAAGAGTGCAAAGGCGTAACGCACGGTCAACTCTATTCTGTGAGTACCGTCCCGTTACAATGCGTAACTGATGGGCAGCCAACCTTAGCTGGGAAATACCTATTCTGAGCTTATATGGCAATATATCTAAATAGCGCTCATACACCAGCTCCCCTTTGAAATCTTTATATAACATAAGTGAACTACTCCGATTTATATCATTAACCCAGGACTGCTTAAATACATCAATAACTCTTTCTTTGAACAGCAAGTGAAAAGTTTTCAGATTAATCAAACCCGGATTACACCAAGCATATGAAAAACCATAAGTATCCAACAATGTTTTTACATTACTAGCCCAGTTCTTGGCACCTTTACCACAAGCTTCAACCATATTATTATAGAGATATGACACAAGAATATTATCCGATGATACAATACGACACCAAAATTTTATGATACGCACATACCTTTGTATATATAGAGGGTATCGCCCCAAATCACCATAAACTCCTAACGAACAAGTGGACGACCTAACCTTCAGTATTGTTTTACAGAATTTAAGATGGATTCTTTCTATGGATTTACACTTTCCAAAACCCCAAACTTCAGACGTCAAACTAAGGATGGATCCCACAAAGGCATCAAATAACTGACACATAACTTTAGGACTTAAGTGATAACCTCTAGTATTGGATAAAAGACAGTTCATCGCCCTTAAACCCTTCCCAATTAACATTTCCTGATTTAAAGCAAACGTACCAGTATAATTAAATACAGTGCCTAAATAGTTAAAATCATTTACTACTTCTAAATGTATGCCATTGTATGTCCAAACCTCATTTTCTTTCAACCGCCCCCTTTTTCTGAACACCAGTACCTTAGTCTTTTCAGTATTGACTTGTAATCCCCACTTAGAACAGTAAATATGCAAAAGATCAAGGCCATGTTGTAAATCTGCAATACTATTGCCTAAAATAACCATATCGTCTGCGAAAAGCATCAAAATGAAAGTAATATCATCTAAATTTAGACCACAATTTGGGTCACCTTGTAAAAATAGCTCCAAGTCGTCAACAAACAAGGAAAAAAGTAAAGGCGAAATTACCTCCCCTTGTTTCAGGCCAAAAGCGCATTCAAAGAAATCAGAATAAGAATTGCAGGCCCTAACACAAGCTTTAACCTGATTATACATATCCTTAAAGATTCTTAACATTTTACCGGTAATTCCGAGTTTGAAGAGCTTAAACCATAACCCGTTTAAATATACACTATCAAACGCCTTTCTAAAATCAACAAAAGCACAAAATAATCTCCCTTTTTCATTTAAAACCTTCTGCACAACAGCATGTAAAACAAAAACCGCGTCAGTTGTTGACCGCCCTCTACGAAAACCAAATTGTGCGTCTGAGGTAGTATTATTATTTTCCGCCCAATCAGCTAGACGCTTATTTAATGGAAGAGGCTATTTACAGTTGACTGTCAATAGCCAAAAAACGTTAAAATGGCTATTTACAGTTGACTGTCAATAGCCAAAAAACGTTAAAATGGCTATTTACAGTTGACTGTCAATAGCCAAAAATCGTTAAAGTGGCTATTTACAGTCAACTGTCATTAGTCAAAAAACGTCGAAATGGCTATTGACAGTCAACTGTAAATAGCCATTTTAACGTTTTTTGGCTATTTACAGATAAATCAGATATTTTCATTGATGTTGACTTTATATTCGAACATTTGGTGGACAATTTCAAGTACAGATGAATATTAAAGTCAAATAAATGTGTTTCTTCCATAATTAGTGCATGCTGTAGATCGTATTTGAGCCTTGCATGTGAGTTTGGGGTATTTGACGTATGCAAAAAGTTAAGAAACAGCGTCAAGCTTGCGCATCTACACAGACGCTCCATTGTCATCGCTGTTCGTACGCATAAGTAGAAAATGATTCATATAAGAGCCAAACATCTAAAAAATGTACAAGTATGGATTGGCAGTAAGGTGAAAGGCAATTATTCTGTGATTGTGACATTTCCTGATCAAGATTATAGAGCTCAGACTTCTTACGTGTAACATATATTCCAAGGTTTCCTGATCAGACACCACATTCTGCGAAATCTGATTTGGATCTCGACTGTTTGTCTATATCCCATGGATGTATATATAGCTACTTTGACTTGTTTATAGAACAAGATGTTTTGTTCCTAGGAGCTACACGTACACGTACGAGGTCTGATTATGTCTTAAATAAGCAACGCATTTGAACATTTTATTAATGAAATCCGATTCACATTTTCTAAATAAAAGCGATTCATGTATATCAACTAACAGTACATGTATGTACGTTTTAACCATTGTGTCCATTTATATAGCTCAGTTAATTCAACGCCTGGAAATTTACCACCGATACAGCCCTCGGAGTTTCTCTAATCAGTTTCTAGTCATATGCTGTGGTTACTTAAGAGAAACATCTCAGTGATACGATTCATTTAAGTAACCACAGCATATGCTTTTTTGCTGTCGTCTTCTCGCCGAAATCATTAAGCTTTAGTGAGAGGCGACGATTCGGTAAGCAAAGGTGATAGAACGACCAACTGTACTAATAAAACTATGCTGTGGCTGAATAAAGGAACGTCTCGATGAGACGGTTCCTTTGAGTAACTCCGGCATATCCGGCCGGCCCATGGGCACACAATAGGCTATGCAATACGGAAACAAACAGCACATGTACGACACATATACAGTAAAACTTCAATGTCTCGAACTTATCGTGGTTCCTCTTCTATGTTGTGGGCAATCATTAGATACGCGTCACTGAAACGATTCTAACGATTACTCGCAGCATTTAAAACATTTAATTGGCGATGATGATTAACTGATTATCGGGTGGTATTCATTTCACCAAGGTTATGAAACTGTTTTATGCTCAACTTAACTGAGCATGAAAAATTTCATGCTCATAAATGTTAAAGTGCTTAAAATTATAACAGTAAAAAATGTTAGCATTTTACCATTTATTAGCATGATAAATGCAACATCTGATTCTTTGAAGGCCAGAAAAGTATTTATCTTTCATCAGTTTAGTTGAGCATGAAAAAGGTGCATAGCATCGGGACCTTTAGAAAACATAGGATAACCTCATCAGTCGTTATGCATTAATTCATATTTCATTTTCCATGTTGTGCGTTAAAGAAAAATGAAATATGAATTCATATTTCATTTTCCATGTTGTGCGTTAGGGAGCGCAGTGGCTCAGTGGTAGAGTGCTTGACTCGAGACCGAAGGGTAGCGGGTTCGAGCCTCACCGGCGTCACTGCGTTGTGGTCCTTGAGCAAGACACATTTATCCTAGCTTAGTACTGGTTAAACCCAGGAAGAACCGTCCCGCATAACTGAAAGATTGTTGAGTGGACGTAAAGAATCAAATCAAACAAACATGTTGTGCGTTATCATTAGATATAGTCCGGTAGAAAACCAGATTGACCTGGAACTTGATTTTAAAGTTTTTTTCTTTGTTTATTCTTCTTGTTGAGGCATTGTACTTGATGAATCCAACTGATGCCACTCTGGCACCATTGAGCGTTTTGAAATATTCAAGATGGCGTCCAATATGGCCGTCTGTTAGGCTCCTAAGACCTATATGACCAACATACTCGATCAAAAGCATTTTATTTTTGCCTTTTCATGGATGTTTCAGAGGCTAAATGTTACAACCAATTAAAATGAAACATTATTTTGATTCAGAAGGTTGAAATATTAAAGATGGCGTCCAAGATGGCCGTCTGTTAGGCTTTTAAGACCTATATGACCGACATACTTGATAAAAAAAACACATAAATTGGACTTTTTTTTGGATGTATAGAGGTTAAATGATGCAAACGATCAAATAAGATCATGGTTTTGATTCAAAAGGCTAAAATTTAAAGATGGCGTCGAAGATGGCCGTCAGTTAGGTTCGTAAGACCTATCTGACTAAAAACTCGATATTTAACTCTTTATCGATGTTTAGAGGCCTACTAATACAAAGATTAAAATGAAGCATTCACAGGTTTGATTCACAAGGTTGAAATATTAAAGATGGTGTCCAAGATGGCCGCCATTTTAAGCAAAATTCAATCTGAAATCAAATTCGCAGTTAGAAACCATTTTCTGATAGTTTTCAGTTGTATTTGGAAAATTTGAATAGCATGTTATTGTTGTTTTTCAGAGTTGTAAAATATTTAAGATGACGTCCAAGATGGCAGCAATAACACAGTGGGAAATCACATAGTTTTTGCTATGATACACTGCACAGAAAAATAACACTCTTATTTTTCGTAATGGTTATGTTATTGTCTTTGTTCTGGAAATCGTATCCACCAATCCATGCACCATGCACTTTCCAGACCACTTTTGGACGGATCTGATAATACCATAATATCATATTATTCTCATAAAAATTCCTACTTTGGGAAAACATTTCTTCAAAAAATGAAGTGATAAATGACAGGGTATGCTGAATGGACGATATCACTGAAAACTTCGTTACAGAGTGTTTGATCAAAGTACAAACCTTTTTTGAATCAATATGTGGAAAAAAGTCAGCTGGATGGATGGATAAAATTTACAAAAAAAATACTTATGGAGTGTAGTGTATCAACACAAAAAACAATCCCTGAGTAAGGTATCTGCATGCTGCAGATGTTCGTTACCATCTTGACTGCTGGATGGTATGTGCCTGCTTGCCCAGTGCAGTTGTAACAACCATTACTACTTCTCTGGACTGTTGCAAGTGCAATGGACTGCACAGATGGTTGGATATTGCTATAACAAATATGAATGCTTGTCAGGTGCAAGTGTGTCAGACATGCATGCTTGTATGCGCGAGTTTACAGATATGACTGTTGGTTAGATGCAACTGTTAAAGATATGGGAAATTGCCAGATGCAATTATTACAGGCAAGGCTGATGGTCGCGTGCAAATGTAATGTACATGGATCCTGATAAAATGCAACATAAAAAACAAACATGCTGATAGTATGCAACTTATAAAGACATGGCTGCTAGTCAAATGCAACTGTAAAATACTTGCATGATGGTCTGGTGCAATTGTGCTTACCAGCCCGTTAGTTGGACATAAATGTGGGTCTGAGGCAAGTGTATCATATATACCCGCTGGTTCAGCCACACAACTACAGATGTGCTTGTAAGTCAGTTGCAACTGATTCAAACATATCTGCTGGTAGATCCAACTCTAACAGACATGTATGCTGATCGAGTGTAATTGTAACCGACGTGCCAGGTGGTCGGGTGCAACTGCAACAAACATTCCTGTTGGTTCAAAGCATTGTTTAAAACATGGGTACTGCAACATGACTGCTAGTCTCATGAAGCTGTTACAGACATAACTGCTTGGTTTCAGACATGTGTGCTGGTCCAGTGCCACATAATCAAAGATGTGTAATAGTAAATATGTCTGCTCATCCTGTGGCAATGATGCCTGGGCATCTGGTCGGTAACAGACATGCACACTGGCCGGATGTAACTTGAGCAGACATGCCTGCTGATACAGTGCAACAGTACCCAACATTCCTGTTAGTTTGGGTTTAAATGTAACATACATTATTGCTGGTGCGATGTAACTAACACGCATGACTGCTGGTCCCGAGGCTTAATAAATGGTATGTGTGCTGGTTCAGTACCACATTATTAAACACATGTGATTTTAAGGATTTCGGATATGATTAGCTGGTGGCATTAAATGGTCGCTGTTTAGTGAAACTTCAACTGATATGCCTGCGGACTTGGTACTATTCAATCAAACATGCCTCCTGGTCCATTGGAAATCAAAGAGAAAAGCTACTTGACGGATGCCCCTCCATCAGACATGCCAACTAACACTGCGAAACATTATCAGCCAAGACTGCTACATTGTCAATACAACATACATGCTGTGTAGAGAGTTGTTATGTAGCTGCAGCTGCAAAATATATGCCTTCTGGCCTAGTGCTACTGTCGAAGATGACCGTCAGTTAGGTTGCTACTGTCAAACATGCCTACTGGATGAGTGTTGCTGCAAGATGGATGCTTGGTGGACTGTGGCCTCTCATTCAGCATACCTGCTGATCTTTTGTCACTCAATATTGCATGTCTGCTGGCATTGTGCTTCTCTTTCTGCTATACCGGCTGGTATGGTATCTCAATATCAGCCGTGCCTGCTGGTGTGGTGAATCATTATAGGTCATGCCTTTTGGTTTGGTATATCACTATCAGTCATGCCTGCTAGTGTGGTGCCTCACTATAGGCCCTGCCTTTTGGTGTGGTGCCTCACTGTAGGTCATGTCTTCTGGTGTGGTGCCTCACTATAGGCCATGCCTGTTGGCGTTGTACCTCACTATAGGCCATGCCTGCTGGTCCGTTTTGCACTTTAACCAACATTTTGACTAGTTGAGTGCAGACGGAAGAGGGATGGCTTTAAGTCTGATGCTACTCTTACAGAGGTGCCATTACATCAGACATGTTTGCTGATCCGGTGCCACTCTCAGATATGGTTGCTTGTACAGTGCAACTATATCAGACATGCATGCTAGTTTCATTTATTCAGATACACGTGTTTGTAAAGTGCTTCTCGATCATGCAAGAACTCTGGTATGTTACAAATCAACCAGACATGCATACACGTTAGGTGCGGCTCCCACGGGTTTGTAAAGCTTATCACCTACCATGCTGGACGCCATCTTGAATATATCAAATTCTGAGTGATGCATTAGCTGCATCACTGGGATGATGTCTGTATCTCAAGAATCAGTATCAGGGAAATTTTTCTTATATTTTTTGTAATAAACTGCCATTTTTGCGGCCATTTTGTCTAAATTCTTATTTTATTTTTTATATTTTTGTTATGAGCTAAGTGTCTTCAACTAGATTCCAACGTCATAGCTAACAATTTAAGGGAAAACATAGGTTTGAGACATTTTTCCATATCACACAATTTTGTAACTTATAATTGGCCTCCATCTTGGACGCCATCTTGAATATATCGAAATGCTCAATGATGCCAGAGTGGCATCACTCGGATTTTTCATGGACAATATATGCACTACCAGAATCCATAAAGAAAAAAAGTTTAAAATCAAGTTCCAGGTCCTCCTAAAATTCGCCCGAATTCTGCCGGACTAATACGCGTCATTGAACTTTAATAAAGTTATTTAGTATACCTGGTGTTTGCGCATGCGTGACCACGTAGCAATACACCTGCTTTAATCTGTTTACTCGTTAATTACACTGACTGCACTTGAACGCCTGAATAGATATGGTCAGAGGTTTGTCAAAGCAGCGAATGTGCCACCATTGAAGACATACAGTGCATTTCCCAAATCTTACGGACCTTTCTCCTTTGACAATCGGAAACTCTAATATTGTTGAGGAACGTAGATAAAATTCGTTACAAAAAGTTTTCGATGCCAATTATCGCCTGGCTGGTGACAGATGGCAATCGAAAACACTGTTTCTATCGAGTTTTGATCCCCGTTCGTCGATTGTTAAGAGCGTTTTCGATAGCCGCCTACCCGGTGTGTTTTGCATAAAATCTTATTTTAAAACTCTACTCTCTTTATAGTAAGTCGTTTTTCAATTAAAATCATAAAGACCAGTGTTTTATGAGGATTAAGATAAGACAAAAAGCCCCAGGGTTTATTTTCACACCTACCGCCTCTCGAAGTCTTCGGAAATTCACTAGCTTTAGACGGGTGAAGTGTACGAATATTCTACCTTTTAGAAAATTTCACTGTTGGACATGGCGAAACTATGGCAGGAATCTCGATCCGCATTTTCCATCTTTCAAGGTTATTTTCCATCTTTAAAACTTGTAGCTCATTCAGATATTGTAAAGCTTGAGAAACACCCATGAATGCTGTATAAACAAGGGTTTTCAAATTTAATACCAGTCAATGCACACGTCAGCATCTAGAGTACCTGCTTTTGTCCTCTTTGACAACCTATGCAAACAGTTTGTGCCTCTGGATCAAACTGTTTGCCACAATGTGTTAAATTAGCCTCGAAAGTACTTATAATCAGATATTCCAATAGACAATAAAAGCCAATGAGGATACAACATAATATATTTTTTATGACAGAAGATAGTGTAGTACATACATGTAACATGCAATACAATCATGCTCATAAGGACTTTTTTTTTTGGGGGGTGGGGGGCGGGGAGCGCGAGATATTGAGAGAAATCAACGACCAGGATCATCAGACATCTTTGGCTAGGATCAGTGTGAGCATATGCTCAATCTTGTCATGGCCATTGCGATCTTCTGAGGGCATAGGGAAACAATATTCGATAGCAAATCAGTGTTAATGTGGCATCAACAATACGTCGTCGGAAATCATTAAAAAATACAAAACAATGAGTTTTCGGACAGACCGTGCAAGTGCACATTCTGCTCGAGCTAATGATGCTGCCGAAAGTAATTTATAACCTAATTAAAGTCTCCTGAGTAAAGGTTGTCACACCTCATAATCCGGCACGCGTATTGCCTCCTGGTGAAGTACACTAATCCTGTTTATTGGGACAGATTAAGCTTTTGGGTGACACTTAAGTGAAGATAAAATTAAATTACATGAAAATATTCTATTCTGTTTCACTAATAAAATCTTCAAATATCACCTCCACCGCAAACCCCATCCCCACCCCCCCCCCCCAAAAAAAAAAAATAAATAAAAATAAATAAATAAAAATGAAAATATTCGAATATTCGTTTATCTCGAATTTAAAAAAAAAAATAGTCTCGAAAAATTTGCAACATATGAGCCCTGTGGATATTGCACAGGTTTCATATTCTGCACATTTTGCACAGGTTTCATATTTTGCACATTTTTTGAGACTAAATATTTTAAGCAAAGGCATTTTCCCGAATTCGCGGGTGTAAACTACAAAAAATAAATAAATTTCAACAGGCCGAAAAGAAAAGTAATAATGAAAGAAGAAAAGAAAAAAATCGATGGCTGTCTCAATGAAGAGCATGTTGAATATGCCACTTGGATCCTCTCTTCGAGACATCCATACTTTGTAGAAGGAAGTAGAGAAGGTTCTGACGAGTCTTCGCATATGCCGACACGACTTCGCTTTCCATGCTCGAAAATGCGTTAAGTATAAGTACCGAAATCCCTGTAGTGGCCCTCGTACACATACACATAATTTTGCAGACTGGAAATGATTGCCAAACATGACAACTTACATGTACACAACATCCACAAGCAGTATAGATCAGAATCAGACAGCTCCCATAGGAATGATATGTTATAATTAGATCATGACTCACTCTTGTTTGATATTTTAGCAGTAGAGTCTGCAGAGCAAACTATATAATTAGTCAAAAGAACGGTTGCGATCTGCCATCATGAGTCTGACGAATAATTGAGTACTCGGTAGACCCAAATGAGATGTCTATTAAAGTCAAGTATTATTAAATGCCAACACGGAGCCTCTTTTGGATCCGTGATACCAAAGAGTTTCAATTCAGATCTGGACCCATATTTTTTTAAGCAAAAAACTTGCGCCAACAAAGACAAGGCTGCTCGTGTCACTCAGAAATTCTTCCTACTCTGCACTTAAAGGGACAAATATTTCAGCAATAATACTGGTACCACTCATTATGACTCTCTCCAGGGGTCATACTGGGCAGATCAAAGGGACAGCCATAATGAGGTGATTATGACTTCCTTACTGGGGCAATAAAGTGGCCCAATATAGGGATTAGGTATTTTATGATAAAATATTGATCTTTATCTTTGTGAATGAAATTGTGTTGCATACAGGTAAGTCCCCTCTTGAGGCCCCATTAATTTTGTGAGATACTGAAACTGTCCCTTATCAGTTAATCCTTTAATGATCTCTATTGGACAGTAATCTTTGTCTTTAAAGTCATATCAAAATATTGTTAGGAAGCTCTAGATGAAATGCTTACCAAATCTTTGCAATTAGTCTGTTTAATTTCTTGATTTTGCTATCGTTAAGCTTTTTTCCACTTTTGGAGCGGGAAAACGTTGATTCGAAGCCGCACTTTTATGAAAAAAAAATGCTTCAACAAAAGCCCAAATAGTATTTCAGCTAAATAAAGGGATATAACCAATAAGTTCTCCCTATATCGCAAATAAATAACGACACTGACTGTCATTAGCCAGAAAACGTTAAAATGGCTATTTACAGTTGACTGTCATTAGCCAAAAAACGTTAAAATGGCTATTGACAGTCAACTGTAAATAGCCATTTGAACGTTTTTTGGCTATTGACAGTTGACTGTAAATAGCCATTTTAACGTTTTTTGGCTATTTACAGTTGACTGTAAATAGCCACTTCGTTATTTAATACACCAGTGAAGATTTTTGAAAAACAACTAACCAAAGTGACCCCTCTATAATTATTAACATCATTCGGATCATTCTTTTTAAATAACGGTACAATAATACCTTGGGACCACCGAGCTGGAAAATGGCCTGAATTAAGAATTCCATCGAACAGGTCGACAAGATGACCCAAAAGTATGTCACACGATTCGATAAAATACTCGTTTAAAAGTTGATCGCCTGCAAAAGCTTTATTTCTTTTTAATTTCTGGGTAACATCGCGGATTTCTTTTGACGTGATTGGATTATCAAGCTCAGAAAAGTTACAATCATCATTATCGAAATTATGGGTCGAACAAAAGCTCTCGCTTTCATCATTTGTGGTGCTCGAAAGATTACGCTGCATATCTGAAAAGTAATTGAAAAAAGATTCTAGTGAAATCATTGTGCCAAATATGAACACCCTCGGTCAAAAAATGAAAGAAAGATTTCGCGTCACGAGCTGTTAGACAGGCTTTAGTCAGATATTTCCCCACACAACTTCAGTTTAATATAGCAAGCTCTTTTTGAACTTGTCCAAAGAAAATGCATAGTTTCGTCTGAGATATAAATATATCTTGAAACAGTTAATTTTCGAATTCTGGATGAAGATGTCTCCCCCTTATGGTGTATATATTTCGCAGCTTATTCATTTGCGAGAGCTATAGCGATTTTAAAAAACTTAAACTTCATTTATTTTATTTAAAAAACATCAACTTCATTTGTTTCTTTTTTATTGTATTGGCGTGGTTTCTGTGACGTCAGCGTCACGTTACCAAAGTAGAACCTCGATGTACACCAGAGGTCTGATTCCACGAAATTGGCCGAGGCAGTTGCAATGCCGTGGGTTTTGTATTTTTGTCTTTGTTCTGTGATTGTGACATTTTCTGGTCATACTGACATGCTTTTTTGATATATCTGACCTTGATCTTTGACCCCAATGTCATATAGTTAATCTGAACACGTCGTATAGTAAATATAGTTGAGGATCTTTTGATATCAGGTTTACCAGGCAGTGGCGAGGCACTGTTCTAGGGTGCATGCTGATCTTATTCAATAAAGACCATGCTACAGTAGTAAAGGTTTATCATTTCATATATGTCATGTGAATGTACTTTTTGTATATATACTAAAACCAACTGCTAATTGGTCACCTTACATTCAGAAAGTGAAACGTAGGGTATACAAAATTCATGTTTTTAAGTGAAGCAATACTTTGCTGAGACTCTGCAAGTTATTTCATTCAAAAAAGGCGTGTACTTCTTGCATGGACGAAGTTAGAGAAAAGGTACCCTCATTTCAAAAAGTCACACTTTTTCTACGATATAAACCATAACACAAATTAACGTTTTCGTTTTTTGAAGATGTTACTGGCTAGCGTGATAAAAGAAGAATAAACCTCAAAAGTTTTGATTCCATCGTACTCGTCGTTTTTGCTACTCAACAACATAAGACAAACACTTTTAGCAGGTTAATCATTGAAATTCAGCTTGCAATTTACATAGAGACTTCGCACTGCTCTGTACGCTTTATTATCAGCGACACGTCATTGAAATTTTCTGCGATTATTCATATCACCAAACGTCGTCACCATTCTTCTTTGAAAATTGAAAAAACAAAAATATACTGATGCTACCAAATCGATTTTTAAACTCTCACATTGAAACCGGAAGTGTACAGTAGTCGTAAAACAATAATCGCCAAAAATGGACTAATCAAGTTCTACTGTGTTTGGCCTACAGTGTTCAAATAAAATTAAGTGCATTTAACAATTTTACCAAGAAATACTGGTGAATTTCAAAAATCTCAAAAGTTTTGAAAAATGCAATACTTTAAAAATGCATAAAAAATCTACCATAAGCAAATTTTTCAATTGCAGTATTTTCAAGTCGGCCAGACCAGTTTGTAACCATCTAAACGTCAATTTTATAAAACAAAAACTACTCTCAGAACCATTTTTTCTTAAAAAAAGTAGATTTTTGCATTTTTAACCCAAAAAACTTTCAAGTAAAAGAAAACTGTTCAAAAACACTGCTAACCGTTTGCCCATTAAAATGCACATAAATAGGCAAAAATCATTTCAATTTTATTAGCGTTTGTCAGAAATAATGAGTTTGAAAAGTGACCAATTAGAACTTGGTTTTAGTATATGTTGCGTTACATGGTAGAATAGTTTTACATTAGCTGGATGTGTTTTACCCTCATTAAATAATGTATATAAATAAATAAATAAATAATAAAAGACGTGAACCTGGTATTCTATTGATCAGTTTATCCATTGGTTCACTCTTCAAACTAGCAGTTATGATATGACGCAATTATCGGTTTTTGTGGAACTTTTTACTAAAAATATAAGTTCCATGTGTCATGTTCCATCTAAAAGAACAATTGATTACATGTATATGACCAGGAAATGCATGCGCGGATCCAGAAAGTTTCGTCAGAGGGGGTCCACATTTGATAAAGTTTTTTTTAGTTGATGGAAGCATAGAAGATCCAACTATCGCTATAAATGGGCTACCATCGGCCCGCTAGCGAAACGCCATTAAAATGGCGTTTTGCTGGCGGGCAGATGCTGGCCCAACATTGAATGCTGGCTTGGAAGCTTTGTGATTTTTCAGTAAATCCGCACCAGTATTGCGAAGAAACCCTATATTTTGTGATTTCTCAGGGGGTATCCGGACTCACTGCCCCCCCCCCCCCTCTGGATCCGCCCATGAAATGTCATTATCACAGACCACATGACACCGCAAGGAAGAGAGCCGGACTCACTGCCCCCCCCCCTCCTTCTGGATCCGCCCATGAAATGCCATTATCACAGACCACATGACACCGTGAGGAAGAGAGACAGAATACTAACAACCACGTGATAGCAAGAACACAATCAAAGTAAAACAATCAACTCTCGCTTCCTCAGCGAGATGATTGTAAAACTAGATTGGACACATGACAAAATAAAGGACCAAACAGAAAACCACACACACACACACACACACACACACACACACACACACACACACACACACACACACACACACACACACACACACACACACACTGGAAGTATCAATAAACAATAAATTAACAACGAGAGATCGAGAACCACTGTCTTAGAAAGGACAGCAGCCGTAGCCAACGGGGGGGGGGGGGGAGGGGGTATAACACTTTTTAAAATGGCTCATTTTAGCCTAGATTGTTGTTAGGCTCTTCCTCGCGGTGCCATGGGTTTGTCTGCGGTTTGTGATCGTGGTATTTTCTGATCATACTCATTTACTATTTTTGACATGACAAAACCATGAAATCGGGGTGAGCGCCCAGCCAAGACTCAGATAAGCCTGGGCTTCTGCCCAGTATGACCAGAGCCTTTGCTGTGCGCTCAGTAGGGGCAAGCTTTCTGCATGCGACTAGCAAAAGCCAGTGCGTGAGATTTCCATCTACTAGTGTGGTATGAGCGATTAGCAAAGCCTCAGATCAGCCTGTGCAAACGCGCAGTCTGATCAGAGCCTTTGCCAGTCGCTTGAGTATTCTACGATTGTTAAGCTACTGACTGAACATCAATTGGAGTTGCTAAGCTTAAAAGGAGGCTGCAAAGGCTCGTCCGAGTCAACACATGTCAAAATGCTACATTGTTGGTAATCACATGTCGCGGCTCATTTAAGAACGTGATCAGTCTGAGCTTATACCTAGGCTGATCTGAGTCCTCTTGTGATGCGCAGACGCATTGTTGACTTTTTCATGTCGCAGCTTTTTTGGGTCTTGTCGCGACAAAACCTGTCTTCGGGGTTTCCGACAAAGCGAGATTCAAACCAGTCTCACCAGCTACAGAGACTAGCTAGAAAATTGAAATTTCACCTGCGGCAAGTAAAGCTATGATACTTTCCAACTAATGAATAACAAACGCGCTGATCAGTCTGCGCGGATGCGCAGGCTTGTCTGCGCCTTTGTTGTTCGCAACCCCCCGAAGACAGGTTTTCTCGCGTCGAGGCCCATTTGCTTCTCACTATATATTGCAGGAGGCCAGGTTCCTTGCCGAGCCCGTGGCAAAAAGGTATTTCCAGCAGATTTTTTCCGCTATAGACTACACGCACCAGCTTGGCTTTGCCCATCGAGATATCTGCCTCCAGAATATTTTGATCACCAGAAACAACACGGTAAAAATATCCGACTTTGGACACGCTGTACGCTACATGGCCGGTGACCCACTCTGCACAGACGAATGCGGCACTATGGGGTACCAAGCACCGGAAGTCCTGCAGCGATCGCCATATAATCCGAAGCTTTCCGATCTTTGGTCGCTAGGGGCGTTGCTGCACACGATGTGTATTGGTCGACTTCCTCATGGACTGATAAACACCGAGATCATCCAAAACGCATCCAGGCGTCTGCGCTTTCCAGATGACCGTATCCTGCCATTGTCCAAGGGGCTGAAAGAGCTTCTCAAAGGTCTGCTAGCGTACGACCCAGCCACAAGGTACAGCCATAACAGGATTCGTCTTAATGAGTGGCTGGTCAAGCCCTCAGCTAAAGTGCAGATAGGCAATTTTCACCTCATCCGACAACCACAGAAACTTCGAGAAGGACCGATGGAAGTGGATATCAAGGTTTCTTTACAAATTTAGCCAAACAATGTAATGATTAAAATTTAATGAAAAAAATTGCTTATAACTGTGTAAGCTACTGTAAAACATTTCATATTCGCGGCATCAACATTTGGCGATTTTAAAAGACTGATATTTTGGCGTAGTTTAATTTTGGTGGTTTCTCATTTTTTTGCATATATTGTGTAACTGATATCGAATCTTTTTTTCTCGATATTCGTGCGATTTTAGTTTATACCGACAAAAGGGACAAATGTGTTTTGCAGTATTATTAATAAGCCATCTGTGCTTGAAATGACACTTGTCTTTAATCTAGCCTGGGCTCCAGTCTGATCATTTTTTCTTCTTTTTTATTTTTCCGTTCCTTGGTCAAAAATGACACGTCAATATTAATCGAAATGAATAACGGACAACCGATACCTTTGATGTGGTATATTTTATTCTCTTATTTTTTAGAATATTAGCATTAGAAAATATTGCCAAAATATTGACGACTGGACCCAGGCTATCTTTAATCCGTTGCCCTTTTAAAATACATAAATAATATATCTAGATCTACATAAATAAATCCGCAAGAAATTGAATGTAAAAACTTTTCAATATGCTTTTGTCTTGTAAGTTTAGAATTTGATGGAATATGCTTTTCTGAGAATTAAATGGGAGCAGATTGAACTAATTAGAACCTGTATGTACCCTTTTGGTTTAAGCATGCACGATTTACATAGAATCTATAATAAATTTGGGTATACAATTCATGTTTTATCGTCTTAATCTTAATCAGGTGATTCGACTCAGTGACCATTTTATCAATTTATACCCCCCCCCCCCCCCCCCCCGCACACACACACACACAAAAAAAAGAAAAAAAATAGTGGGGTAAAACATATAATAATGGTTACTGTTTGCTTAAGAGACTATTTCGAGTTATCTGAGATAGAAGCGAATACAGCTTGTCACGTAAACCTATTACAAACTTTATATCAAAGCGTGTAAAGTAACCCCTGTATTCGAACCGTATCAAGACAGTCTGCTACGCTACACATAGACTTGTTAACCTGGGCACGTGAATTTTTTGCTCTAATTAATTTTCTTTCCATTCTCCTACTTTATCAAAACTTTGCAATAAGTATTCCTTATACTCCGCTAACGTCCTGAGCATGCAAACTGTATCAAACCATTGTCTGTTAAAATATGCGTTATCTAGTGACCGTTTGCATTCGTCGATTCAGACTGTAAGGTATCGAACCAAAATATTTGATAGCATTGGCTGTTTTCGTAGCACAGTGATAGTCACGTTCTCATATATACCATTCTTAGCCCGTTATAGTCACATTCTCACATATACCATTCTTAACCCGTTTTTCTATAATAACGCCTTTTGACGCCTTTAAAGTATCATATTTTTTCAAAAATTATGGAAAATAGAGCATTCGCTCCTTTGAGCAAGTGCTCCATTTTCCATAATATTTTCAAAAGTATTCAGAGCTTTACTCATTTTTTTCTTGATTTTTCCCAATTTGTCTAAAAATAGAAATAATGTCATGGTCTAAATATAACCTTTGACGAACACAGAATAATTTTGACTGGATTGATCACGTGATTTTGTGGCGGCAAGACATGCTTTCAGAACGGCGAAAGAAAAAATAATATTTTGTATGAGAAATGAGGTTTCTGAATGGACAAACCAAACCAAAAGTGCGCATATTTGTTCTAGTGACATTCTTGCTGTATTCGTTTTCGAGAAGGAGTATGGAAAACAAGGAAAAAGTGGACTTTGTGAGTCATGAATCAGGTATGGGTACTCCACCCACTCATTTGCCAGTACCACCACCTTACAATGAAATGCTTTCGGCGAACTTTTATGTGCCTATTTCAAACATTTTAACCCAGACCAGGGACATTTTGTATCCTCAGACGATGCAGCAACCCCAAAATACTCAACAAATAATGCTAAATAATGAAAACAACCTAAGCATGACCACGAAAACCCAACATACAAGTGGAGACATGATGAGGTCACAGCCCAGTGCACAAAATTATCAACAACAACAACAAGAACAGGCTATATCGACCACGCTTGCATATAGTAACTCTGCAACACCAGCAAAAACGCATGGTATACATGGCGAACAACCTCCTATTTACCAAATTCTACAGATGCTAGATACGCGCCTGGGACAAATTGAAAAACATTTATCTGGTTTAAATATAAAATGGCAAAATACAGATGCAACATTGCGTAACCAGAACATGAGAACCACAAATATAGAAGGACATATTAACGACCTTACCAACGTGAAGCGCGATATGGTACGTGTTGAAAATCGAGTTGAACTGATGAACAACGGAATGAAGAAAACGGATGAACGAATGCGCGATTATGAGCAAAGTCTTCAAGTATTTAATGATAAGTGCGAATATGTCATGTCTGATAGTAGGACTACTGATGCTGCAGTAAATAGTCTATATGATAAGGTCGAACAATTAGAAGCTGACCGACAAAAGCTGAATGAAAGCAATCAGAGACTAAATGAAACTGTAATTGACCTACAATGTAGAAGTATGCGAGATAACCTAATATTTACAGGGATTGAAGAGCCAGACTACAGGGTAGATCAACAAGAAGATACTGAACAGGTCCTGTGTGAGTTTCTCAAATATGAAATGAATATTGAACCCAATATTTCCTTCCACAGAGTACATAGATTAGGCTACAACCAACGTTATACTGACTACCCCCGCCCAATTGTTGCCAAATTCGAACACTTCAAAGATAGGGAACTTGTAAGGCTAGCAGCTCCTAAAACACTACGGGGAAAGCACTATGGTGTAAGAGAGCAGTTTCCGAAGGTTGTAGAGGACAAGCGCAAACTATTGTACCCTGAAATGAAACGAGCAAAAGCTGACAAAACAAATAAAGTTAGATTAGTGCGGGACAAACTATTTGTTAATAACATTGAAGTTAAACCTAATCTAAAGCAAGTGGCAAATCAGAATGAATTTGAACTGAGAGGCCGTAGTAGAGACCGTCACCATAACCACCGTTTCGACGATAGGCGTGCTTTTGACCGCTCTGAATCTGGCTATGCGAAAAGTCGAGTGTTTCAACGCTCTACAAATAAAAACACTGTATCATCAACTAGAGCCATAGAATTAGCACATGGTCGTAAGTTCCAGTTACCATTATCAAATAAATTTGATGGTCTACAGACTCTACAAGATGATGAGGATTTACCCCCTATTATACGGAAACATAAGGCTTCATCTCCCCTTGACTACGACAAAAGTATAAAGAAACATCGCGAGAGTCAGGATGAAGAATTGCAAGACAGCGATTCGAGCATCAGCTTCACAGAAACAAACAACTCACCTCAGTGCGACCCACCTGCAAATACAGTGCGCTTTGCCAACAGTTCACCAGAAAAAACTATCACTGTAACACATATCCCAGACAGTGCTCCGTTGAACCACGGTCCAGTAGTGTCACGCGACCAGACCAGTACACAAGATAAGTCCAATTCCATTATTGTGGAATAACGGTGCGCAGAGGGCAACGAAAGCGAAATAGGACCAGATTGCGCAGAAAAGTCGCAAAGTAACAATTATAATGTATCACAATTGAAAATTTTGTCACTGAATGTTTGTGGATTGAAATCGAAACTAAATTGTCCGGAATTCATCTCGCTTATAAACCAATATGACATAATTGGCGTACAAGAAAGCAAACTTGACGACGTTGACTCGATAGCTATTAACGGTTACAGTATCTACACAAAAAATCGTAAAATAGTTGCGAGGTACAGATCAGGCGGAATAGCGCTAATTATTAAAAATGAGCTTATTCCCTTTATTCACGTTTTGAAAACTGAGAGCAAGCTCATTCTATGGTTCTCCATTTCCAAGTCGATAATGCCAAATAAAGAAGCACTATTATGCGGAATTTTGTATATACCGCCTTATGGAACCAAATACGCGCACGCAGATCCGTACCTCGAGCTACAAAACGAACTTTACAAGATATGTTCGAATATGAAACATGTGATTCTACTCGGAGATTTTAACTCCAGAAGTTCAACGATGTGTGACTATATAAGAACTGACGATTTCATTTGTGAGATTAATGGGAACCAAGAGCTTTTTGACGAAAACATGGAAATTTTTCACTGTTTTGAGAATAATAATATCCCCCTAGAGCGCATAAATATTGATAAAATTACAAATAGTTATGGCTACCAACTTGTCGAATTCTGCAAGAACAATAATATTATTATAATGAATGGGAGACTTGATGCGCAATTACCCTCATTAACTTGCAAAAATAGCAGCACTGTTGACTATCTGTTAGCAACAGCCAATACCTTCGAAAATATCTCAGCATTTCATGTGCTAAAATTTGATAGTTTATATTCAGATGCTCACTGCCCATTATCGGTAAATATTAAAACTATGCATGCAAATACGTCAAAAACTACCCAGCAGCCTCCCATAGGAACTATACCAGAAGTCAAATTATGGGACAGCAATAAAAGTGATCTATTTACAGAAAATATAAACTACGATGAGATTTCAAAAATAAATTCTTTTCTAGATGTTTTGGGAACAGAGCAAAACGTGCACATCCACAATATAAATGAGACTGTAAGAAGAATAGAAAATTTATTTATATCAAACTCCAAAGCATCTTTTGGCCAAAAAAGAATAAAACCGAATAGCCATCGACAAAACACCACGAATAAACAATGGTTTAACAAAGATTGCCATGACGCACGCAATACATATCATAACGTGAGAAGATTGTACAACAAATACAAAACTAATCATTACAAACACCTCCTAAAAAACGTCAGTAATGCGTACAAAAAAGCAATATCGAAAAATATCAAACGTCATAATAATGAGAAAATAACCAAATTAAGAAGTATGAAAAGAGGACAGCCCAGAGATTTTTGGAAAATTATCAACTCTGTGAATAGCCAACCCAAAACAGCCTCCACATTGTCAGATTTATTTGACTATTTCAAAAAAGTTAATGCAAATATACCAGAAGATACAAGTAACAACTTACACCAAGAAGATTCTGATCCACGTGAAAGCAATAGTACACAACATATGAATATGGATATAAACAAGCCAATTACTGAAAATGAGATATTAACAGCTGTTAAAAATTTGAAAAACAACAAAAGCCCTGGTGTAGACAATATTTTAAATGAACACATAAAGAGCACAATCCAGATAATGTTGCCAATATACACTAAACTTTTTAATATAATTTTTGACACAGGGATTGTTCCCGAAAGCTGGTCTTTGGGAAACATTCTACCAATATATAAAAATAAAGGTGATAATAAACTCCCTGAAAACTACAGACCAATCACACTTCTCAGCTGCTTTGGGAAGCTTTTCACCGCAATATTAAATGTAAGACTTACCAATTATTTTGAAGAAAATGAAATTATTGACTCATGCCAAGCAGGCTTCCGCAAGGGCTTCTCAACTACAGACAATCTTTTTATTATACAAAGCTTAACACCAATTCTCTGTAACCATCGAACCTAGTTGTTCACGCATAGTCACAGATTTTGATGAAACTTTCCATGATTGTTTGTTTTCATGCCAAAACACGCAAATCATGCATCATTCCTTCATTTTCATATCCGTTGCCATGGTAACGGGGTCAATAGTTTTTGGCCAAAATTTGTCAGAAAATCAATGAAATTTGGCGAATTTTGGACTGTTATATCTTCTTTAATACAAACATGTTAGCTATAAAGCTGTTTATTAATTGGAGAATTGCCCTTGGTTAGTATCCGAACGTTAATGTTTAAAGAATTTCTGGTCTTTTTCATATCGAAGTTCTATCTGAAAGGTGGGTGGGGTAACACAACCCCAAAATTTGCTGTTTTTTGCACTTTTTGACAGCTTATATCATTAAGGGCTCGACAGCGGGACACATTACAGGACAAACATGAAAATCAATATTACCCCATCTTTCAAAAATTAGAATAAAATTTTTGGGAAGTTACCATCTTCTATGTGTTACCATGGAAACAAGAGGTACACCGTTCCAAAATGCATGTTTTGATTTT
Organism: Loripinus fragilis; assembly: GCA_964019695.1. Taxonomy (NCBI): domain Eukaryota; kingdom Metazoa; phylum Mollusca; class Bivalvia; order Lucinida; family Lucinidae; genus Loripinus; species Loripinus fragilis. Next base: position 59,802,420 of record OZ026524.1, on the reverse strand, counting down.
AACAAATATTTATGAGGTGTGAAATTCACACAACCGCCAGACTGTAACACTGACCACAAGAAAGTGTTAAGCTACCATTTTTCTGCCAATATCTATAAAAAATATTATCAGAGGCCCCAATGGGGGTTTGATATAGGCATTTAGGGGCGCAACGGGGGCAAAAATTAAGAAATTATTTGAAAAAAAGTCAAAGCTCTTTTACATAATAGAATTAATTGTATCAAAGTTGTTTTGAAAAGTCATATCTACATTATACAATTGTAATTAAAGAATAAAAACAATTGTAAATCTCAGGAGGGTCTCCCGAAGGGGCTAAAATCGAACGAATGTGGGTGGGGTAACACAACCCCGAAATGTGTTGTTTTTTGCACTTTTTGACAGCTTATATCATTAAGGGCACGAAAGCTGGGCACATTATAGGACTGAAATGAAATTAAATATAATCCCATCTTTCAAAAATTAAAATAAAAGTTTTGGGAAGTTACCATCTTCTATGTGTTTCCATGGAAACAAGAGGTACACCGTTCCGAAATGCATGTTTTGAATTTAACAAATATTTATGAGGTGTATATTTCACACAGCTGCCAGACTGTAACAATGTATAAAAGAAAGTGTAACACTACCATTTCTTTACCAATATATGTAAAACATATTATCAGAGGCCCCTATGGGGGTTTGAGTTTGGTCATTTTAAGGGCACAAGGGGGGCAAAAATTTAGTTTTTTTTTTTAAAAAGTCAAAGCCTTTTTACAAATCAAAATTAACTGTACCAAATTTGTTTTGAAATGTCATATCTACATTATACAATTGTAGTTAAAGAATATAAACAGTTTGAAATCTCATTAGGGGCTCCCTAAGGGGCTCAAAACGGATTAAAAGGGTTAAATTTCTTTGGCATCTAGAGAATAAATGCAATTGACCAAATTTGTTCAGTAATAAGTGCAAAATAGTAAAACAGAGGCAATATAAGTCCAATATTTTTCTGCCAATATCTATACAAATTATCATCAGAGGTCCCAATGGGGGCTTGATTTTGTCATTGTAGGGGCGCAAGGGGGCAAAAATTAAGAAATTACTTAAAGTCAAAGCTCTCTAATAAATTAAGACTAGTTGTATCAAAGGTGTTTTGAAAAATAATATCTCCATTATACAATAATAGCCTAGTTTTAAATTTATCTAATATTTACGAAGTGTCTCATCACTGAAATTAAGAGCAGATATGAATGTTATCCTTGCATTTTGCTGTGTCATTTAGCTAAAAAAATATTACCAGAGGCCCAAATTAGACGGCCCCTGTGAAAATTTAAATTAAGGTCCAAGATAAGTTCTTTCATTATTCAAGAACAAGGATCAAGAACTGGACATGAACTGCTCTTAAAGTGTTCAAGATCAGCTCAAATACAATTTATGAATGTAAAATTGGACAAATATTTAAGAGCAATTGTTCTTAAAAACTGTTCTTTAAAAGTTCAAGAATGTACTGTTCTTGAATAGATATAACGATATCCCTTGCTTTTAACCGCGGTAAATTTTGACAATCAGAAGTGTTGCAGATTTACCAAATCTGCTCTCAGGATATCTCCCAAATGAGCTAGAAGGACAAGGCAGTTATGGTATCGCTTACCATAGGACAAAAGAAGAGTAGAACAATGAAGAATGTTTCAGGTTTGTATGTACCGGTATGTATATTTCTGTCACTAGATGTCAGATAGCTGTAATGATAATGACATAGATACTGAAAAGTAGCAAGACACATTTATCCTAGCTTAGTACTGGTTCAACGCAGGAAGAACGTCCCGCATAACTGAAAGATTGTTGAGTGGACGTAAAGAATCAAATCAAACAAAATACTGAAATGTAGCATTTGAATAATGATAAATATGAACAATATATATAATAAAGAACATAATAGATGTAAGCATTCCTAGACAATTCAGGAAAAGATAAAAGCAGGGTTTACCCTGCCATTAGCTTTTGGAACCATTTGCTACTAAAATTGTAGAGTGGCTACAGCTAAAAGTGCAGTCTAAATTAGCACTCCCTGTAAGTATGAGCGAGGACAGTGAAGAGAAAAAGAAAGAAAGGGTGTCAAACAGTTTGGATCCAGATCAGGCACAAAATTTTGTCGGGCCTGATGTGGGTCCAAACTGTTTGCAAAGGTAATCAGCAGACAACAAAAATCGCACCTAGCGGGAAAAAAAAGTTTTACAAAACAACTTGTTGATTTTCTACTTTCTGGCTAAAACCTTGGCTGAAATTAGTTTCATTTGGCTCCAACGTTTTCCATTTGGCTAAAGTGCTGGCTGCAACAAATTCTGAGCCAGGGTAAACCCTGAAAAATTTTCAGAGTGTATTACCTCAATGTCTAGGCTATGATGTTCCATTTCCCCCACCTCTAATAGCGAGATCAGCTGGCTAACCTGCATTCTATTACACTTTGGTACCTCGATTGTTGCACTCCACTATGTTACATTACATGTGGAAGTGCAACCAGGGATCCATGTTCTAATATACGTCACTGGTGCATTGAAGCACCCATGGACACAAGCGCAGATCCAGGAAGTTTTGTCAGGAGGGTGGGGTGGGTGTTCCAGGATCAACGCCCCCCCCCCCCCCCCAAAAAAACAGCCTGGACAACGTTTTTCTAGTCCTTGGCTTATTTTACAGTTTACAGAGGTGGTCCAATGGTTTTATTGCAGAGAGAACTATACTTTCCAAAGGATCGAGAGGGGGGCCAACATTTTCCAGTGGGGTCCAACTTTTTCCAGGGGGGGGGGGATCCAAATGCTAATTTCTATATAACTTGTGATTTTCAAAGGGGGTCCGGACCCTCTATACCCCACTCTGGATCCGCACATGGGAGATACTCCAGAGATAATGAACTTATAACATAAACACTTTCTTTCTTAAAATATCTACTGGCTCGATTGAGCTCGATCATTACGCCAGGGAGTGCGAATTTTAAACTAAAAGTTGAAGAAACACATGCCCATAAAATACCGTATTCGCACTTTTAGCTCTCAATTCGCGTACTGTTCAAAAGGCTCGGTAAACTTGTATCTCAAATAGCACCACCTGGTGCCAAAAGAGAACAGCTTACTTTTGGATGTCTCATTTGATGCCTTTTTAGGCAGCGTCAATTGATTGGATAAATGCGACAAGCGCTGATCCAGGAATTCTTGTCAGGGTGGGAGGGGGTCCAGGCCCAAGTGCCAGAAACAGCTCTGACATAGTTTTTTTAAGTCCTCAACTTATTTTACAGATTTACAGTGGTATATCAATGGTTAATTTCAAGGAAAACTATACTTTTCGGGTCCAACATTTTCCAGGGGCCCTTACGGAAAAGCTGTCTTTGTGCGAATATCTTACGAAAATGCTGTGAATATTCTGCGAACTGCATTGTTTACAGTAATTGTTCGCTATATATTCACTCCCAGCGAACAATGTTGGTCTGACAAAAAAGTGGTCGCTGAATGTTTGCAGTTTGTCATATAATCGCTGCATATTCGCAGCAAAAACTTAATTTTTTTTCAAGCACAAGGTACTATTCGCCCAGTATTCGCAATAAGAACTTAGTTCTGGATACTGTTCGTTGTATATTCGTTACAGTGACTTTAACTTTTATGTATTCGCGGAGAGTTCATCTAAGGAACTTCAACTCATATAGCTGTCAGTCTAAAGATCAGGTTTTCAGGTTTTTATTCAAGACAAGACCCCTAGCCGGGGTATATGTCAAACAACAACATATACACATGTCAAAAATACATAAACAGCAAAAACAATTAGAAGAAAGCTTCATGGGTGACTAGATCAGACTGACGGCAATCGGGAGTATTGTGGTTAGTATATACCGCAAGGTTCTGAACCCCTTGGACAAATAGGTCAAAGCGAACAGCGCAGACCGGGATCAGACATACCTCTGTGAACTGCCCGACCAGGGTCCACACTGTTTGCCGTTCCATGTGCATAATTTAACAAAGTACCCCGAGGTTTAATTTCAAGATAAACTACAGAAGGGACTCTACCGTCCGAAAAACCGGGAGCCCTGCGGCAATGATTCAATTAGTAATGCAGGCCTCCAGGTAAAGGGAGTAAGTGACCAATCATTAGATCTTATTTTTTTACTGGGGAGATAGATTCAAAATTATCTCCCCTTAAAACTCTTCAATTAAATGGCTGCTATAATTGCCATGATGCATAATTGACAACATGTTGAGAAGTCTTTTTTACGGAATGTTATCTCTTCTGATGTGTTTTTCTGTTCCTATGATGTTTGAGTTGATACCTTTTGATTGTTCTGGAATGGTGTTGCTTGCTGCGGTCAGTGCAAAATGGATAAATTTTGACTATTTGAGTTTAACAAGCTTTGACTTTTGTAAATCACTGATTGCTGCTTGTTCGCAGGATAGTCGCAATTATTGTTCGTTGCATATTTAATTTACATATTTAAATGCATGTTCTAGGCATATTACAAAATGTTTGCGGGATATTCGCTGCATATTTAATTTGATGTTTTGAATCATCTTCCCATTTCTTTTTCTATCTCATGATATTTCACACTCAATGCTTTAATTAAGCATACACAAAAATGTCAAATTATCCGCACAAGCTGTCTGTGGCAAATCAAAAATGCAAAAAGTATGATTTTTAGGGATAGGCTTACCCCACCCACATTCAATCGATTTTGAGCCCCTTTGGGAGCCCCTCCTGAGATTTACAATTGTTTTTATTCTTTAATTACAATTGTACAATGTAGACATGACTTTTCAAAACAAATTTGATACAATTTATTTTATTATGTAAGAGAGCTTCGACTTTTTTCAAATAATTTCTGAATTTTTGCCCCCATTGCGCCCCTAAAATGACTAAATTAAACCCCCATTGGGGCCTCTGATAATATTTTTTATAGATATTGGCAGAAAAATGGTAGCTTAACACTTTCTTTTGTTCAGTGTTACAGTCTGGCTGTTGAGTGAATTTCACACCTCATAAATATTTGTTAAAATCAAAACTTGCATTTTGGAACGGTGTGCCTCTTGTTTCCATGGTAACACATAGAAGATGGTAACTTCCCAAAAATTTTATTGTAGTTTTTGAAAGATGGGGTAATATAGATTTTCATGTTAATCCTATAATGTGTCCGGCTTTCGTGCCCTTAATGATATAAACTGTCAAAAAGTGCAAAAAACGACACATTTCGGGGTTGTGTTACCCCACCCACATTCAATCTATTTGAGCCCCTTCGGGAGCCCCTCCTGATATTTACAATTGTTTTTATTCTTTAATTACAATTTTATAATGTAGACATGGCTTTTCAAAACAACTTTGATACAATTAATTCTATTATGTAAGAGAGCTTTGACTTTTTTTCAAATAATTTCTTAATTTTTGCCCCCATTGTGCCCCTAAAATGACTAAATCAAACCCCCATTGGGGCCTCTGATAATATTTTTTATAGATATTGGCAGAAAAATGGTAGCTTAACACTTTCTTTTGTTCAGTGTTACAGTCTGGCTGTTGTGTGAATTTCACACCTCATAAATATTTGTTAAAATCAAAACATGCATTTTGGAACGGTGTACCTCTTGTTTCCATGGTAACACGTAGAAGATGGTAACTTCCCAAAATTTTTATTCTAATTTTTGAAAGATGGGGTAATATTGATTTTCAGGCCAGTCCTGTAATGTGTCCGGCTGTCGAGCCCTTAATGATATAAGCTGTCAAAAAGTGCAAAAAACGACACATTTCGGGGTTGTGTTACCCCACCCACATTCAGTGTTAATTTAGTCAACAAAAACTTTTCTTTCTGGATGGTATGAGGTATGATTTAGATAAGTTTAAGTTAGAATTACCAGACAAAATGAAAAATATTGTGAAAGAAAGGCAGTATAAATGGCAGTTTTGCGGTGAAATTATTGAATTTTAAGGTAATTTTGGCTGATTTTTGGCCAAAATAATTGGAAGCTGTTGCCATGGCAACGGAAAGACATATGAGTGAACTAGCATTAAATCTTTTGGTTTTACCAAGAAAGAATCATTGTCAGCAATTTTTAATAAAATCCGAGACCGAGCGTGAACAACCTCTATTATAACAGGTTCAGTAGTTACAGAGAATTGATGTTAATAGAAATTGCCAAAACTAACAAAAACAAACTTTATTGCACATTTATAGATTTTAAACAAGCCTTTGACACGGTTTGGAGAGATGGATTATGGACTAAACTCTCAAATACAAATGTTAATGGCAAATGCTTCAAATTCATTAAAAATATGTACCATAATATTAAGTCAAGAGTTACCACTGCAGAGGGAACGTCTGCCTTTTTTCCATGCTTAACCGGGGTGAGGCAGGGTGAGAATTTGTCACCGCTACTATTCTCAATATTCTTGAATGACCTTAAGGGATTCTTACACATGCACAAGGCACCTGGTTTGACATGCAATACCAACATTGATGACCATTTCCTGGTTTATATCAAACTTTTTGTACTACTTTTTGCAGACGATACAGTTATTTTTAGTAACAATTGTGATGACCTGCAAAAAACACTTAATGTTTTTGAAAAATATTGTAATGAATGGAAACTTACTGTCAACACCTCAAAAACAAAAATTGTAATCTTTTCAGGAGGAAGAGCAAAACAGGATCATAAATTTTATTTCAATGGAGAGCAAATTGAGGTGTTAAATGAATACAAGTATTTAGGTGTATTTTTATCTTCTAATGGTTCATATACTAAAGCAAAAAAACACATTATCGATCAAGCCAACAATGCCATGTTTTCCCTTCTGCGCAAAATAAGGGCCTTAAATCTTCCTATAGACTTGCAAGTTGAATTGTTTAACAAAACCATAAAACCTATTTTGCTATACGGTTGTGAATTATGGGGTACAGGAAACCTTGAATCAATTGAAAGAGTACAACTAAAATTTTTGAAACAAATACTTAATTTGAAAAAAAGCACTCCTTCATTTATGGTATATGGCGAACTAGGTGTGTACCCTCTTACGCTAGAGATAAAAACAAGAATTGTCTCATTTTGGACAAAACTCCAAAACGAAGGGGAAAACGATATAACAGAGTCAATGTATAAAATCTTATTCAGCCTAAACGAAAAAGGAAAGCTTAAGTCAAATTGGGTCGAGTATGTCAAACATATTTTATGCTCAAATGGTTATGGAAATATTTGGGAAGCACCTAATGAATTCAATCGAAAATGGCTAATCGCATCTCTAAAACAAAAATTAAAAGACCAGTACATTCAAAACTGGAGCTCACTAGTAGATCAATCATCCAGCGGTACAAATTATCGCATATTTAAAAACTCATTCCAAATGAACACATACTTCTCATATCTAAACAACCGAGACTCTCGTATCCTCACTGCTTTCAGAACAAGAAATCATCACCTTCCGGTTGAAACTGGAAGATGGTCCAGCATTGCGCTTAGTGAAAGAGTCTGTAAATACTGCCAATCCGAAATAGGAGACGAATTTCACTATATTCTGACATGTGCCCGTTTTAGCGAACACAGACAGAAATATATAAAGCCATATTATTATAGAAATCCCAATACATTGAAATTAAATTCTCTCATGAACCACAGCAATAAGACTGTCGTAAAAAATCTATGCATCTTTGTGCAAATTATCATGAAAACCGTTAAAGACTTTAACCAGTAATACCTGTAATGTTGATTAGAACTGTCTCAATGAGACAATTCTGATCAGCATGCCCGGTATGCAACTGAAATAGATAATCGTCACTACCAAAGAAACGAAAGTAAAACAGTCTATGCGCTTTTGTGCAAATTATCATGAAAACAGTTTAAAACTTTAACCAAAATACCTGTGATGCTGATTAGAACTCAGTGAGACAATTCTGATCAGCATGCCCGGTATTCAACTGAAATAGATAACTGTCACCACTAAGAACACGAAAGTAAAAAATCTATGCGCTTTTGTGCAAATTATCATGAAATCAGTTAAACACTTAAACCAAAAATACCTGTGATGCTGATTAGAACTGTCTCAATGAGACAATTCTGATCAGCATGCCCGGTATGCAACTGAAATAGATAACCGTCACTACCAAGAAAACTAAAGTAAAAAATCTATGCACTTTGTGCTAATTATGATGAAAACGGTTGAAGACTTTAACCAGAAATACGTACCTGTGATGCTGATTAGGGCTGTCTCGGTTAGACAATTCTGACCAGCATGCCCGGTAAGCAACTGAAATAGATAACCGTCACCACCAAGAACACGAAAGTAAAAAAAAAAAAAAAAAAAAAAAAATCTATGCGCTCTGTGCAAATTATCATGAAATCAGTTAAAAACTTTAACCAGAAATACCTGTGATGCTGATTAGAACTGTCTCAATGAGACAATTCTGATCAGCATGCCCGGTAGGCAACTGAAATAGATAACCGTCACTACCAAGAAAACTAAAGTAAAAAAATCAATGCACTTTGTGCAAATTATCATGAAAACGGTTAAAGACTTTTACCAGAAATACGTACCTGTGATGCTGATTAGAGCTGTCTCGGTGAGACAATTCTGACCAGCATGCCCGGTAGGCAACTGAAATAGATAACCGTCACTACCAAGAAAACCTCCTTTTCCACATTTGACGCATAAACGAGAAAATGAGTATTGTTCTGGATTCTTATAGAATTGCCTCAACGAGACGGTTCAGCTGAGTTTGCTTATATACAAGTATCTAGCAATTCGAAACTATTATCATTGAAAACTACCTGTGATGCTCATCAGGATCGTTTCGCAAAACAATTGTGATGAGCATACCCGGTAGGTGACTCATACATTTATCTATCGTATCTCCTTTTAACACAACTAGACAGGTATATATGATGAAATTGAATCGTCTCCCGGGGACATTTTTGTAGGCCTTGATACATGTGTGTGATTACTGTGTAACAAACTGCAATGTCTCTTGTGTGTGCATAACAAAACTATTATTCAGAGTCTACACTTGATATTGATAAGAATAGCCTCAACGAGGTGGTTCTGATCAGAATATCCGGTGTGTGACTCCAACAATACAATTTCCCCTTAGGACTAAGATCAATTGCATTTATTTTATAATTTGTATAATATGCATTGAGCCCATGTCCATAAATGGCGCATGCTACCTGAAATATCTCAAAAAATGCCTCAATGAGAATTTTGGGGCATCACTTCGACTATATTTTATTCAGAACCCGATTTATGGGAATGGGAACACTTCAGCCCATTGCATGCTAGTTTGTCCTGCTGATGCTAGTTACAAACAGCTCGGACCCAGATCAAACTCTGCAAAATGGCGGGCCTGATCTGGATCCAAACTATTTAATAATCTGGTAATCCAAAATACGGAGAACGATCGTGAAAAATGTCCTAATGTAATAGTTGATGACTGGTTCGAAATGATTCAAAGAATGTTGATCTACTAAACGTACAATACTTACCAATCTTCATGAGAATTATAATCCAAAAAACTACGTACTGCACATGTCCAAACTTGAAATGATGAATGAATTTAGAACTAGGCCAAGGTTAAGTAGCCAATTGCACGAAATCTGCAAGCTTTTACATCACCAGGTATTGTATGTAAATTTTCCGAAATCAATTGAGACCGGATTAACCTGTTGCTATCGGCGGATATAGCTGAGTGTTTATCGGGTCTCAATCTGATACCGTATGAAACCCTTAATCCCTAGGGCGTCGGACACAACTAAGTCGTCTGCCTTCTGCGTCTGCTGTGTTGTATTTGCCATTTCATTCCTTTAGGAACAGTCTGATCTGGCTCCGCATCGTTTGCGGATTTATGACAATAATGTTAGCAAATATACGCGACAGACGTATGGGCAGAGGTATTTTCCTGATGCATTTTTCTGACGCTTTGGGGTTTAGGACTGTATGCATATAAGCAACGAAAACAACTTGTTGTAAACATACTTGCTTCTTAAAACTTGTTGCCCTCTATTATTGGAAAATCGATTCTCTTTGAATCATTTCGCTGCCACCGAAATCATTGAAAATGACATTGTATTGTATTTGCTCCTCATGTTGTTATATGTATATGTAACCTGAGAGTAATAAAGTGAAGTGAAGTTTCCCACAAACGGCTGGAAGATTACTAATTTGAACTTCCATCAAAACGCGCGTGCCCGTTTAAACAGGAATGTGTGATTGTAGCTGAGTGTTTAAATTCAGGGAGTGGTACTGAAGTGATGAAATGATGAAGAAAAATGCTCTTTAACCCTTTTACTCTATAGGCCTTTTAAGATCATCACATCATTTCTATTTTTAGACAACATTGAATTTTAGTTAAGGTTTGAATACTTTTGAAAATATTATGGAAAATGGAGCATTTGCTCCAAAAGAGCAAATGCTCAGTTTTCCATAATATTTTCAAATACATGCTATTGCAAAGGCGTCAAAATGCGTTATTATGGAGTGAAGGGTTAACATATGCAGGTTTCGTAATTGACTGTCCTTTGAGCTTGAAATAATATTTTACTCTCATTTGTTGATTTTTTTTTAAAAAAAAAATCATCTATATACATATTATGTATTAAATCCACAAGAAGTGATATTATGTTTAAATTTTTCAATATGTACTTCGTTTTGTTATTTATTCAAATGTGTTGGAAAAAGTTATTCTACGAATTTGGGAGCAGATTTAAATATTTAGAAAGTGAATGTATCTTTTGGTTTGCACGAATTACATAGAACTCTGTAATAAAAAAAAAGAATCATGCTCTTTCGTCAATATCTTACATGTAACACAATGTGTAACAAATGTCATTCGACCCAGTAACATATATATATAAGTTTTATTATCTCCTATGTAATGAAATACAGGAAAATATTGATTAAATATGATGCATATATTTCACAGCCGTGAAAATATTTTCACGGGAGAGAAACCGTAAGATTGGAACTACTTTTTTTTCTTTACTCAATATGGTCTAAGGGAAGCAACTCTTTATGGCATATCTGTTTCTTTTCTAAGGGAAACAACTATTGGTGTTAAGCTTAATAAAGAAAGAGCTTTTATAAATTTGTCTGCTACAACTAGAAAATCAAAGCAAAAGCGAATGTAAAGTAAGATTCGCTTCTCTTTACCTTAAAAGATTATGGGAAATTTGTAGATAATAAAAAGAAAATTCAAATGTTTTATTGTTAAATATGTCTTTTATTTCACTCGTGAAGCGGACAATAATTATATTTCATTCGTGGCTTCGCCACTCATGAAATATAAATATTGTCCACTTCACTCGTGAAATAAAAGACATATTTAACAAAAACATTTGAATATCCTCTATATATTCAATAATACAGGAGCACAAAAGTATATTACTTTTTATCATATGACACTAAACATTGGCGTACCTCTCATTACGCAGTAATAAAAATAGTAACATTCAAGGGAGGTCACCTTATGTGGTAAAACCATAAAGAAGATATTTCGCTCCCTCTAAGAGCAAATTCTTTCCTTTAAGAGAATTCCCCATTATGAAAAGGGACGCAATTGAATTGAATTACTGCTTGATCCAGTAGTCTCTTTTTTATCAGCGTTCTGGCTACGCTATTTCTAAAATTTGTTCCTTTGAAATCGCAATTTTCGGCGTGCAGCGCTCTAGATCTTGCCATATTTATATATAGAAGGGGTTGTCATGGACGCCATAACATCACTCCCAGATACGACGTCATGTGATAAACTGTTAGAACTTTTTAAATACTTGAGAACCATAAAAGGCTACTTTTATTTGGCAAACAGTAAAGACCCAGCTGAAATGTGGCAGCGCAGCAGAGTATGCACTGTTAGTTGGGAGTGCAGTGGCTCAGTGGTATAGTGCTTGACTCGAGACCGAGAGGCCACGGGTTCGAGCCTCACCGGCGTCACTGCGTTGTGGTCATTGAGCAAGACACATTTATCCTAGCTTAGTACTGATTCAACCCAGGAAGACCCGTTCCTGTTTAACTGAAAGATTGTTGATGGGACGTAAAGAATAAAAAAAAAATAAAAAACAAGCACTGTTTGTTAAGATAAAAGCAATATTCAGGGGCAGAAATGCAACTTTTACACATGTACATGGTCCCTTATATGTACACTCAGTAAACCTGTGTTAAATGGCCACTCAAAAGGTTTTCAAGACCAATTATCGCTTAACGTAGGTCAAAAGTATTGCAGAATGCTCCATGGGGAGCATTCTGCAATACTTTCGACCTGCATTAAGCTACCATTTGTCATTAAGATCTTTGTCTTGTCTATTTTTGAGTGACCGCTTAAGACAGGTTTGACTGTACAATGAATTGATTCAAACCAGAGCCCAAAATTGCAATGCCTCCTTAAAGTTAAGTAAGACCTTAGTTTAGTAAGGATACAAACATTGACGTTTCAAAATTCTTACAATAAAATTGTGTCATGTATTCGTAGAGTACAATGACATCTTTGGCCGTATATACGCTACACAGAGCCTAACAATGTATTAAACATTTAAAATGTCATACTGAACTAAGATGTTTCTCAACTTTAAGGAAACATTGAACTTTTGGGGATATACCTGGATGTAGCAGGATATGAATTCAGAAATAGGTACGTGGGGCTTTGCCCATTTAATTCAAAATGAGAAAACAACATATGACTGGATTTAAAACTGTTTTAATTTTCTTTGACTACCAAACAATTAAATAGAGATCACGGGAAAGTTTAAACAGTCTAGTCATGAGCACATCAGCGCATTCAATAGCTGTCAGAAGTACAATCAATCTGAAAGGGAGATGAAAAGATTTTGTCAGTTATGAATTGTACACCATAAAAGTGTAAGTTAACACAAAAAGAATTTGCAGCTGAGTTGCCACGCTTTTGGTGTAAACTAACGTTTACTTTCATATGAAAACATATTGATGCCAACATTGCTAGACTCGAGACCGAGGAGCCGCGGTTTCGAGCCTCACCAGCGTCACTGCGTTGTGGTCCTTGAGCAAGACACTTTTATCCTAGCTTAGTACTGATTCAATCCAGGAAGACCTGTCCCTGTTTAACTTGAAAGATTGTTGATGGGACGTAAAGAATCAAATCAAACAAACAACTAAACCAATATTGCTAGAGTGATACTGTCCTGTCAGCCAAGAGTGACAGTGACGTCATGTTTTGTTTGCAACGTTATCAGGGACTTGTTTGTTTGTTTGTTTGATTCTTTACGTCCCATCAACAATCTTTCAGTTATAAAGGAACGGGTCTTCCTGGGTTGAACCAGTACTAAGCTAGGATTAATGTTCTTGCTCAAGGACACAACGCAGTGACACCGGTGAGGCTCGAACCCACGGCCCTTCGGTCTCGAGTCAAGCACTCTACCACTGAACCACTGCGCTCCCTCAGGGACTTGTTATCGATAGATCACTTGTGTATTAATCCTATCCGCAGGATAGTACTAATACACAAGTGATCTATCATTTTCCGTTAGCTCAAGTTGAGTGTACAGTTTGATGTTTTACTTAACAATCGTAAACAAAATAGTATGCCAATGTCACTCTTGGCTGGCAGGACAGTATATATTAAAACAGTTCTACATGTTATTGTTGTAATCATTTTCTGGATCAATACTTTCGAACAGAACATATCTATTATAGCTGTTCAAAGAAGACACCAGAATCACAGACACTTGGGGTCAGTAGAGAAAAACAAGCCCCCCCCCCCCCCCAACCTTCATCCCCCATTAACTTTTGCATTCTTGCATTTTTTCATTTAAAATATGATATTTTGTATGCTTGAAGTTATACAGGTGTTAGAAAAAATGACCTAGAACATATGGAAAACATTTGAAAAAAATGCATATTGCTCACAATGATAGAAAAAACACAAGATAAACAACTTCGGCTTTGCAATTTCGAACCCCCATCGCCGTCAAAAGTGCAATGCGCTCGTAATACTAAACAAACACACAAAACTCTTTCACCGATCAATTCTATATACATTTATCTACTTCCCGATATAGGTAGCTTTCTCTAAGTCTATCGCTTACCTGCTAAATATGACGAACAAAATCAAAACAAACAATTTCAACCATTAATCACAACTTCTTGGCACGCTAAAAGTACTGGTTTCCTGCTTTAAATTGCGTCTCGTTGATAGATTGGTTCCCCACGTTGATAAAGCTCCACTTCCGCTACGCATATTACGTTTGGTAACTAGTAATTTTTTACCAGTAGAGAATCCCACTCATCCGACTGCGCATGCTCCAGAAAGAGCATCTGTTTACATCCTGGGTCAATTTCGCACATCAAAATGAGAAATGAACATGTACTGAAAATTGAGAAGATTTGCCGCACTTTCTTTTCGATACGAAGCCTTTCAAATATTGCTGTTCTTGGTAATTTCGATTTTAATAATTTTTTCAATGTACTTAGATTTTGATGTAATCAATTGACGATACCTGTCCAAATAGCGCAAATGGTAGCGTTTTAGCTTAACGAGGTAAGGGTCTAGAGATCGAATCCCACACACCTGATTTTTTTTCTTCCGCATATGGTATTTTTTCAAGTAGAGAACCTGCGCATGCTCCAGAAAGAGCGTCGGTGTTGAAAAAGTTCATAAATAGGCCAGGTATTATATGAATCCAGTGTGAACCAAATTCAATTAAATTTTTTACTCTATAAAAGGCACAGAAAGTGGACTGGGTGGGCCAGCTCATACTCACTTACTATCCAATGATGCAAACCATGTTTCAAGGTCACCAGTCTTGTGGTTCATGTAAAGAAGGTTTAAAGGGTATTCACTACCTAAAAATAGTATGTGAGCATGATCAGGAAATACCACAATCACAAACAGCAGACAACCCCATGGCACTGCAAGGAAGAGACACACAACCATCAAGAGACACCAGGAAGACAAACTAATACATCCGTGGATCATCGTGGCTACAGCATGGGATAGAAATGTATAGAACTCCCGTAAAACAAAAATCTGCACCCTGCAGAGCGTGTCTGCATGGTCTGTGGAAAGAGCGCACAAGAGGTCCGAAGGATCGAATCCACAAAAAGATCAGACATCAACGCCAAAGCATTGCTCGCGAAATATGGGGGCATTAATGTAGAGAGTGGCGTTAGGCTTAAATGAAATATATGTGTGGTTCCTGTTGCCTACCTACCCTAATTTTTTTAACCCTATATACCCTAAACAATAAAATGGTCTTTGGAGAAAAAATGGGCACTTTTTCAATTTCTGTCACTATTTTCTTTGTTAAATGTTATAACAAAATTTAATAATTTCCCTACCTACCTACCCTGAATTTTCTTGGCATGAAACAGGAACCACACATATATTTCATTTAGGCCTTATGTGTAGAAACTGTTACTCGAAATTACAGAACCTCGATCAAAGATGTAGACTTTTTTATGAGGGGTGCCAACGAAATGCAAGGATAGTGATGCGTGCTAATACTAAAAGAATGATGCGCTCCTCTCCTCTCTCTGGACCACGAAAGAGAATTAACTTTTCAAAAACACCAACAAAGACACGCAAAACACAACGCAAAACACAATTGTTTAAAGAGAGTGCCACCCCTGAAAGTACCACACCCGAGGAAATTGGCCTTAAAGTGGATTTTGTTACTGGTAGGATGTGTTTCCAGGTTTTAAGTGACCCCCGTTTTTCTTTTTTAAACAGCTTTAAAATGATCTTAGAAGAATGCACATCGCGTAACTAAAACTTATGGATCCCCGGAGCCCCCCCCCCCCTTCCTAAAAATCACAAGTTATTGTGATAGCAATTAGCATTTGGATCCCCCCCTTGGATGGACCTCCCCTGAAAATGTTGGACCCCCTCTGGATCCTTGGGAAAGTATAGTTTTCTCTGCAATAAAACCATTGCCCCCCCCCTCTGTAAAATAAGCTGAGGACTAAAAAACGTCTCAATCTGGACCCCCCTGTCAAAAATTCCTGGATCCGCGCATGATATTATACATGCTTTAAAGTCATATTACGGGGGTCGCGCACATGCGTTCCTTTTTCGCCACGCTCCCTAACTGTGAATGATGACCATCCCGCCCCCTCCCCTAAAATATCCACAATTTTATCATAGATCCCATAAAATATTTATTCAATCTGAACCCCCTAAAATTATTGAAATTAAAAGTTAGACCCCCCCCACCCTTAAAAAAGGTCCCAGTCCACATAGGCTACGAAATATCAGAGTAACCCCCATCCGATCGGAAATCCCCGACATAGGCATGCACGGACCCAGAAAGTGTTGTAAGAGGGAGTCCAATTTATCTTTAACAACTTTTTTATGGTGAGAATCCAAATACCTTTCAAGGTGTATCATCATCGGCCAATTTCAATGGCGTTTCGCTAGCGGCCGAATTAATGGCCCAACATTGAATTCTGGCTTGCCTTTGAGATTTTCAAGTGGATCCAGACGAGTATTGCTAAATAAATCCTATAGCTTTGTGATTTTGCTGGGCCCGGAGCCCCGGCCCCCTCTGGATCCGCGCATGGATAGTTTTCCTCGTAACCTGGCTTATTTAATGAACATGAGACAGAGGGGCCGCGGGTTCGAGCCTCGCAGGCGTCACTGCGTTGTGTCCTTGAGCAAGACACATTAATCATAGCTTAGTACCGGTTCAACCCAGGAAGACCCGTCCCTACATAACTGAAAGATTGTTGATGGGACGTAAGAATCAAATCAAACAAATCTCCTTCGCAATGCTGGCCCAATGTCATGTGCTCCGGAAACATAAACTTCTTTTAACACCAAACACATTATTCAGAATACAGGCACAGAGGATTTTGTAATAATATAGTGGTGTTTAATAATGAGAGAATGGTCGACATTGTTGCGTCGGTTCGATGTTGGTACAAGGTTGGTATGCGGCGACGCCCACATTTCCACCAACTACCAACGTGGGTCCAACGTATCTTTGCTATCTGTGTAGTGACCCCAAACACAAAATATTACGTCCGCTGATATTGTTCACGAAGTCCAAGCATACTCGCACCTGGGTGAGAAAGGGGAGGGGGGGGGGGGGGGTACTCTGATATTTTCAAACATACGTAGGCCCGGACCATTTTTGGGGTTAACTTTTTGGTATTTTGTGATGACCCCAAAAGATATCCACAAAATCTTCATACCCCAAAAAATTTTCATTTTTCTGAAAACCCTCAAAGGTATTGAAATTCAAAATTTTGAACCCCAAAATGGTGCGAGCCTATGTATGAATGAAAATATTATAGTACCCCCCCCCCCCTCCACCCTCTCCTCGCAGATAGAAACAGGGGCCGGGGGCGTCCAGACTCAAATAACAGAAAAAAAAACTCTGATAAGGGTGTTTATTGTTGGTTTTTTTGCAACTATATTATATTTTTGACGGTTCAAAAGGGTCGAAACATTTATCGGGGGGGGGGGGGGGGGGGGGGGTGCAACTTTTTATTATTATTATTTATTTTTTTTTGGGGGGGGGGGGGTTGGGGGGGGGTACAAATCCTTATTTCTATAGAAACCTATATAACTTGTGTTTTTTCGGGGGGGGGGGGGGGGGGGGGGGGGGTCCGGACCACCTATCCCTCTCTGGATTCGCGCATGGGTAAGAAATAAGTAATTGCCCACTTCCCTGTCACGGATTGACTTTTCTGAAAGTCTCAGAAGGTTTACCGGCCGGCGCAGTCGGTAACATGTGTTTTTTTTTTTCGGGGATGGGGGGGGGGGGGGGGGGCAAATGCTTATTTCCAACGAAACTTAAAGAACTTGTGATTATTATTTATTTTTATTTATTTACCTATCCCCCTCTGGATTCGCACATCGGTTAGAAATAAGTAATTGCCCACTTCCCCGTCACGGATTGAGTTTTGTAGGTGCAAACTGAAAGTCTCATAAGTGTTTCCCCTGTGAACATTTGAAATTCCAGATAATAGTTGTACCGGGCCGCGTTGCGTCTGACTAGATGCGGGATAACTGTATTTTTGTTTATTTTCGGGTGGCGGGGAATGCTTATTTCTATAGAAACCCATAGAACATGTGATTTTTTAGGGGGATGTGGGGGGGGGTGGAGTAGGGTGCGGACCACCTAACCCCCTCTGGATCCACGCATCCAGTGTTGGGTTGGGGATGCTTATTTCTATAGGAACCAATAGAACTTGTAATTTTTCAGTTGCCATATTCCTGATAATAGAACAAAATAAACTTTATAAAAAAAATCCAATCCGCACGTACAATTGGGCCACTTTCGGCCCGCCAACGAACCGCCATCCGCAGGTGACGGTTCGTCGGCGGGTCGATAGTGGCTCGTGATGGGATGCTAGCTGGGAGCAGTTGTTTAAAAATCGCAAATGCACTTTTTATTCAATACCGCAGATGGACTCAAGACGTCCCAGGTATTTTCCAATACTACGTATTTTTCCATTACTACGTCAGTGTATATGCTATAAATAGACGCAATGGCGCTTAGTAGTTACCTGTCTTAATATGCTGACAAGCTATTAAAGGGAGAGAACCAGTCTATCTCGTTGAGGCCGGTAAAAAAATAGTAGGTTAAAGTACTTCCCCTTTGAAGATCTTTGAAGACTGGTTCTCGTTTCGGTAGTTTGCTTTGTTTGAAAACGAGAACCAGTCTTCAAAGATCTTCAAAGGGGAATTACTTTAACCCACTTAGCGTTATTATTTTTTTACCGGCCTCAACGAGACGCAATTTAAAGCAGGAAACCAGTACTTTTAGCGTGCCAAGAAGTTGTGATTAATGGTTGAAATTGTTTGTTTTGATTTTGTTCGTCATATTTAGCAGGTAAGCGATAGACTTAGAGAAAGCTACCTATATCGGGAAGTAGATAAATGTATATAGAATTGATCGGTGAAAGAGTTTTGTGTGTTTGTTTAGTATTACGAGCGCATTGCACTTTTGACGGCGATGGGGGTTCGAAATTGCAAAGCCGAAGTTGTTTATCTTGTGTTTTTTCTATTATTGTGAGCAATATGCATTTTTTTCAAATGTTTTCCATATGTTCTAGGTCATTTTTTCTAACACCTGTATAACTTCAAGCATACAAAATATCATATTTTAAATGAAAAAATGCAAGAATGCAAAAGTTAATGGGGGATGAAGGTTGGGGGGGGGGGGGGGGGGGCTTGTTTTTCTCTACTGACCCCAAGTGTCTGTGACCAGAATCAGTGGCAATTCAGCTGCCACCAAAGTTGGTGTAAAATTACACTATTTTTCTAGATGTAAAGTTGAACCAGCCCATTAATAAATGAGCCACGGCATAAGATTTCCAACAATGTTGTATGTGCAACCAGCAAAGGCTCAGATCAGCCTGCGCATACGCGCAGTCTGATCAGAGCATTTGCTAGTCACTTGAATATTATATGCCTATTAATCTCCTATGGCCGAACAAAATTTGGAGTTTCTAAGCTTAAAAGGAGGCTGCACATGCTCGTCTGAGTATACACTTGTCAAAATGCCACATTGTTGGAAATCTCATGTCGCGGCCTAAACGGGTTATTCACGGATTGGGACCAGGAAAGACTGAATGCAGGCCTGTCAAGCTCTGCAACTAGCTAGAGTAGTTTAAGTTTTGGATGTGCCCAGTTTAGTTATTATACTTTCCAGAAAACTGGTAAAAAAGGCGCTGATAAGCCTGTGCATATGCGCAGGCTGGTCGGCGCCTTTGTTGTTCGCATGTCACAATATCAAGTTTTTTTCTCGCGACGAGGCCATTAACTGACATTAAATGTACATGGGTGGGGGTGATATTAAGGATAACAACTTTCTCCTTATTATCACTGTGGACATAAAAGTTGTACTTTGCTGTTTTAATTTTGACTTGTTTCGTTAACTTTAAAATCAATATGTATATGCTTTACTACATAAACCATTATGTATGTAGTAAGTAATCATCATATCTTGTGAGTGTATTATAGCAAAACTCGTCGTTGTTTCTGCTGGCAACCCGACCGACATAAATACATGAATATGATGGTATAATGCCCATTACAGTAGTTACAATTAGTAAATGACAAAACATATTGGTACCAAAACCTTAAAGCTGCATACTCTGTAACTATGAACATTTTTCGAAAATTTTTATGTTCTTCTTAAATCATTTGTAAAAGTAGAATTAAGCTATGTTTTCACAATTAAAATGTTCAGTACAGCTGAAAACTGCGTGGAAAAGTGAATTATCTTATCAAATAGGTGTTTTTTTCTCTTGTTGGTAATTATTTGCGTCCCTCCAATAATTCTACACCGTTGAATTTCAACATAAATGCAGATGTTTTGATGGTGATAACTTATTAAGATTTACGAAAATGGTAAAAAGTTTACCTGAATTTGAGTATTTTTAGTGTGTTCTTGAAAAATAAAAACATTATTTTTAAAATTAGAACATCAAAAGTTACAGGGTATGCAGCTTTAAGCGTTACTGGAAGCTGTATATAAAATAGTTATACCATGGGCTGTCCGCCTGTACGTAGAGATAATCCACGAGCTTTAGCGAGTGGATTATCTTACGTACAGGTGGACAAACATGGTACTACTATTTTATACCACCTACACCAGTGTAGACACTGCACACCACGAGATATTTCGTGTTTAAGTTGGTAAGGGTGGTAAACAGAAACTAACCTTTTAACCAATTGTTGTTACACTGGTTCCGGTGGAAGTTGTGGTTCCTTGGGTCAGCAACAAGATAAAGATGATGAGGAAGATGAACATGACTGAAAGAAAAAAGAAAATTAGAGTTATGCCCCTTTCCTAAATTGTAAACATATCACAGAGTTAGGGTTAATTCCCCTTACACTTAGTTTCAGTTTTATATGCATAGCAAGAATATGAAGATGCTGGGGATAATGAACATGACTGATAGAAAAAAACAATTATTTATTTGAGTTATACCCCTTTCCTAAACAAATAAACATGGATCCATGAAATAAAACATCAATTCAGAGTTTATTCCCTTTACTCCTGTTAAGTTAAAATATGCATACATATTGATAAAATGTATTTATCGAAAAAATGTATAGAAATCTGTATAGACAAAACCGTGAGATTGGTCATTTTTTCATGTTTAGTTGGAACTTAAAATGCTAATTGAAAACACACGGTATTTTGGGGTATTTTGGTACATATTATGTCTCTAATAAACCCTTATCAGGACTTATCCGGAAATGCTAGAGGTGCATTGTCGCAAACAGGAAGCTCGCTAGCCTGAACAAACCTGTCGCCTTTCGCTCGGTGCACACTGGGATTGAGCCGCCATTTTTATTAAAAATATATTATGCGATCACTGCTAGCATGACTCGGGGCTTTACATCCAGAAAATATGGACTAAAAGAGAAATGATAAACTGTCAAAAATTTAACTTTTTGCTATTTTAACAATAAATTCTGTCACTACACTGCAGTGCGAGAATTGAACGGGACTAGCCAAATATCGCTAGTTACCCATGATGCAAAGGGCGAAATGCGAGAGATCTAGATGAGGTATCGTCAGGTCTCGCGAGAATTGCTAGAGGTGTATTTTGGTCTGATCATTTATCTCTAGATCCGTACTTTGTGTATGCGAGTAGCAAAGTCTCTGGCGAGTCTGCGCATATACACAGATATGGGCAGACTCACATGAGCTTTCTCTGCTCGCTGATGGGATAAGTGCTGGAATCTCGTGCACTGACACATGTGTATTTACAAAGTCATGTACTAGTGTATTAAAATAGTAAACATGTCTTAAGCGGCCACTCAGAAAGAAGACCAAACATTGGTTTTCAAGACCAATTATCGCATAATGCAGGTCAAAAGTATTGCAGAATGCTCCCCTAGGAGCATTCTGCAGTACTTTTGACCTTTATTAAGCTACCATTTTTCATTTAGATCTTTGTTTTGTCAAGACCGATTATCGCTTACTGCAGGTCAAAAGTATGCATTAAGCTACCATCTTAATGCATTAAGCTACCATTTGTCATTGAGATCTTTGTGCTGTCTATTTTTGAGTGGCCGCTTAAGATAGGTTTTACTGTAGATAGAAAATCGTATAGTATATAACAATACATTTAGCATGTTTAGTCATATTTTGTTTAAAACCAAATAGCATGACGTGTTGTTAATACTGAAGCTATATCTGAATCCGATCCATAGCATGTACATCCACCGCGGGCTGATACATGTAGTGGCGCTTTTGTATACGACATTATATTGGTTACGTTGCAAACAGTGATGATCAAGATCAGTCAGTTTCTAGTAAGAACCTAGAAATCTCATGCGCTATCCTAAATTCGACACCCAGTAAATGGAGCTTATCGCTAATTTACTTACAAAGGCCTCCTCCACCGGCACCACCGTGTCCGGACCCTGCACCATAGTGAACTGGGACGGGCATGTAACTTGCCCCATAGCCACCGTATCCATAGCCACCGATAGCAAGGGCCATACCCAGGAGGGCAAAGACAGACAATACGGAGAGAGTTGGGATCTTCATTTTTAGAGTTTTTTGTGGTTTCTGAAATAAACGAAATTGTGGATAGTAATTTACATGTATAACAGCAGAAATAAAAATAATCAATAAATTTTTAACACATTGATGTATCTAGAAGATTGCAGCAGGCGTATGCATTAATTACAAGACTGACTCAAAGGTTATATCGTATGCGTGGATCCAGAGGGGTGACAGGGTGTCCGGACCCCCCCCCCTGGGAAATTACAAAACTATAGGGTTTCTTAGCAATACTGGTCTAGACCTCCGAAGTTGGAAACCCCCAAAACTACCAAGCCAGCATTCAATGTTGGGTCATTATCGGCCCGCCAGCGAAACGTCATTTAGGCGTTTCGCTGCTGAGCCGATGATGGCCCGCTTTAGTGGAAAACGTTGTCAAAGTTGAGTTGGACCCAATCTGACGAAACCCTCTGGGTCCGCGCATGTATCGTAAAATATATGGGACTCTCGTGAGACTTTAGTACTTATCGCATATGCGCAAAAGCCCCCAATAACCACAACCATGCTGGTCTACAATGTACCCGGCAAGACTTGAGGTCTATTTTTTGTCTAAATTTTCGTCTATATCCATACATGGTAGGGTGAGCCTATGCATTTGCACATACTCAACAGACATTCGTTGCTCGACAATACGATACGTACCAAAATCTCGGGCTGGGTCATTAATATTTAATTTACACTGCATACAGTCAAAAAACTAATAGAGCGCATTGGATTAGTGGTAGAGTACTCGGCTTAAGATTGATGAATCGCTGGTTCGAGCACCATCGTGTTGATTCCTTGAGCAAGATATTTTATACTCACTGCTAAGTACTTATTCGACACAGGAAAACACCCCGACATTTATGTGTTGACTGGGACGTAAAACAACAACTCCAACACCAAATACAGTATATAAGGAACTCCATAGCCTGGGTCTAGTCGACAATATTTTGGCAATATTTTCTAATGCTAATATATAGAGAATAAATAAATACCACATCAAACGTCATTTTTGACCAAGAAACGGAAAAATAAAAAGAAGAAAAAATGATCAGACTGGAACCCATGCTAGGAACTCCACCATTGCGAAATTTACGTATTAACCCGACAGCCTGTACATTTTGTACACTTAATACAGTGCAATACAAAGTATTCTAGTGAAAACTCGAAGCCAATACACCTCCTCAACCCAATGTATGTAATGTCATCGTTGGAACGCCGGTTATGAAATCAATTGTAGGGAAATTTAGCGTAAATCTAATCTTTGCAAATACTCTTCGTTTCGTCAAATATAAATTAATAAAATAAATAAATAATAATTAAGCAACATACCTTCTAATTCCAGAGAAACTGACAATTTGCGACATTTGCAGAGTGCTGGTGGGTTTTATAGTTAACCACTTCCGGTTCAAATGTCATATGCAAATTAAATGCTCCGACGGATAGTTTTTGGTCTACTTCCGTCTTTGTATGGCCGCGTGAATGACCGGAAGCGGGAAATGCCACGTGCCGTCTGTGCCTGCTTTTTATTAAATGTGTATTCGCGATTTTCAGATACATATATTAGGGGGCAAAAGGCGAGACTTACAACCACGCAACAAGCAATTTAGCATTATTACCCAACCGTCTATATACGGAGTAATTGTCTATTTTTGCTATGTCATGAGTCACTGAACTATTCCACCGGTCATTAAATTTGACTATTGACTGGCACTATACAATGGCCTGGTTACCCGCTCCCTGTTGAAAACACACAGGCGCTTATCGTGATGCACTATTGAACTCGGCCTTCGGCCTCGTGCAATAGTGCATCAGGTTGTCCACGGCACCTCGGGACAATAGTTTTAACTATACTATAAACAGGCATGAAATAACTGTATAATATACTCCATTGAAACATCTCTAAATAAGCTGTCAGAAGCATAAAATAGACAGTCTTTTATTGTCAGCCAGGTGCATGACAAACTACACGAAAAAGTTGTTCATTTCTACATGCTCATTTCTTTGAATTAATGAAAGTGTTTGAGAATTCGTTTTAAAAAAAGCTTATGCATGGTGAAAAATTCGTTTATTGAAAAGACATATGTTGTAGGTACACATTGAGGCAATTCCAATGTACACTGTAGCTTGTTATACTAGGTACTTTGTAACAAGTGCTTTTTATATAGAAATTATTTTTACTAACAAAGGAAACCCAGGGTTTAAATCGATGAATTTAGATTAAGAAAAGACAAAGTTACAAAAACAATTGTTTATGGATATGTGCCAATAAAGGTTGTGACGCCAGGTGTTAAACAAAATCATTTTTGATGGCAAACTTGAATATAATCATGGGCCTGATGATAAGAGAACGCTTCAGAGATGAAAATTAAGATCAGACTGCAAGCGAAATGCGGAAACTGACACATAAAATATATTTAATCAAGCTAACTGAAAGGGGGCACCTAGGTATACCTAGGGTATACCTGTATACCTATGAAAAGAAGAGTCGCTCAAACGTACATGTATTCGCCCATTCGTATCGTAAAAATCGCTCAACGTATGGTCGTTCAAACGTTAATTTGGAAAAAAGTCGCTCAAACCTGCTGCGTCCGATACAATTAGTTTGGATCGTTCATTGGATATAGCGAGGGGTCACGGGTTAAAACATCCAAATATTCCTTTCTCTGAATATCGTTTTGTCTGAGCAAATAGTGTAGACACTGATGGAAAACTACATTATGCGACATTTTAATCTGGATCTTCTATGTTCGTCAAAGTCACTAGTATACAAAGCGTTAAATAATGCGAAAATGTGGAGCAACAGCAGCAACAACGACGATGTGATACAGATTCGTATAAGTCTGAAGACTTTCTGTATACTGCCGGGAGCGCAGTGGCTCAGTGGTAGAGTGTTTGACTCGAAACCGAAGGGCCGCGGGTTCGAGCCTCACCGGCGTCACTGCGTTGTGTCCTTGAGCAAGAACATTAATCCTAGCTTAGTACTGGTTCAACCCAGGAAGACCCGTCCCTTTATAGCTGAAAGATTGTTGATGGGACGTAAAGAATCAAATCAAACAAACAAATTTGTATACTGTATATTATTGTATGTATTTATATGTTGTTCTATGTACAAAGTATACAAATAAAATATGTTTAAACCAACAACGACGACGACGACGACGAGGAGGAGACTGAAGGATGTTGTTCTCTTGTTCATATGCAGGGGCGGATCCAGGATTTCTGGAAAGGGGTTTCATATGAGGTATGGGGTCGCTTTGCTGATTTAATCTAATTTATCTTAAATATCCCATGGAAAGGAAATAATTTGGTCTCACTGAGACCAAATTATTTCTTTTTCATAGGATATTTTTTTAAAAACTGGGGCCTACTTTTGGAACATATTATACTTAGGAAGTGAATGCTTTCCGTCTGGTCCTCAATCTGTTTCTTTATTAATGTATGAGTACATCATATTGTCCAGTCTTTCAACCAATAGTATACCGAGTCATTATTCGCTGAGCTCCGTTCTCTGTGTTTGCTAATTAAATAGTTACTGTAGTGCCAACCAAGAATGACAGTGACGTAATACTTGCTAAGTTAAACACTAACGTGTACACTTTACTTAAAGCTAACGCGAATCGATAGATCACTTGTGTATTGATCCTATCCTGCGGATAGGATTAATACACAAGTGATCTATCGATTCTAAGTCCCTGATAACGTTGTAAACAAAACATGACGTTACTGTCACTCTTGACTGACAGGACAGTAAGGACAATTCAGGTCATACAGACAAACCACAGTGTGCATATAAGAGCTGGTCGCTATTGGTCCACCAGCGAAACGCCATTTCAAGACTGTTTGCTGCATGTGAAAGGTACATTTCTATTAAAGACACATTAATCCTAGCTTAGTTCTGGTTCAACCCAGGTAGACCCGTCCCTACATAAATGAAAGATTGTTGATGGGGCGTAAAGAATTAAATCAAACAAAGCTACCTTTCTATTTAAGGGCATTGTTCAGTGAGCTAGTTAAATGAAGTAGACCTACCTGACATGGGTGGATCCAGAGGGGGGCAGAGGGTCTGGACCCCCCCTGATAAATCACAAAAATATAGGTTTTTTTGCAATACTGGTCCGGATCCTTTGAAAATCACAAAGCTACCAAGCCAGCATTCAATTTTGGGGCCATCATCGGCCCGCCAGCGAAGCGCCTTCAATGGCGTTTCGCTGGCGGGCCGAATATGACCCATTTATAGCGGTATGGTATTTGGATCCTTTATCCCTTATCACTAAAAAACGTTTTCAAATTTGGACCCCTTCTGAAAAAACTTTCTAATTCCTCGCATGCCTGAGCATGTCCTATTGTATACACGCAGGGATATTGTCGGAATGGTCTATTATACAATATTAGGGGAATATTTGTCAAATAATTCGTACTTTACGACCCAAATGATGGCAAAGAGTGCAGAACTAAGGAGATAGCGTGTTTTGTGTGGTATCTCATCTGGGTTTCCTCATTTCTTCTATGCGCATACTGTGGTATATTTAAAGAAAAACATCGCGAGTGTCTTGTGATACCAAGTTTACCAGGCAAGGCTTCGAGAACGCATGTTGACTCGAAAGGCTCTGCTGCGTCTTCAAAGTCGAGTCTCATTATCTTCTATTTGCATGTATATACCCTATGGGCTTGGCTTTTCAAGTCATTGCATTCAGAGGTTGTGCAGGCTGTTATATGCATTAACAAAGTCAGGGTTTCTGGCGACGAAGTCCGCTTATTATTAGCGACCGTATTAAACCCTTAAAGCGCCAAGTCGTTAACATTTCAGAAGCAGTGTAGACCCACTTCAGACTGCTTTTGGAGCAGTCTAATCAAGGTCAAAACTACACAAGTCAAATATTTTAGCAAAACATGCAGTAGACGAACTAAGCAGATGGCATTTTCAGTTGAATTTCAAAATTTTGCCGCTACTGGTACATAAGGCATTTTCGCGGGGTGCGGTAAGCTAAGTCATTTTAAATCTCGTATTGCCCTCGTCACAAGAAACTCATTTTACTGCACGCAAACAGATATGAGCTGACTAGCGTGTGCATGTATACGCATTTTTTCAGTGGTCTAGCTAATATCTGTGCCTGCATGCGTGGATTCAGAACGTTTCGTCAGATGGGGTCCAACTTTGACATTTTTTTTTACTTGATGAAGGGAGAGAGGATCCAAATTCCACTTTAAGCGGGCCATCATGGGCCCGCCAGCGAAACGCCATTAAAATGGCGGTTCACTGGCGTGCCGTTGATGGCACGTCATTGAATGCTGGTTTAGCACAATTGTAATTTTTCAGGAGATCCGGATCCGCACCAATATCAATATATTTTAAGAAATCCAATATTTTTGTTTATTTTTTCAGGGGGGGGGGGTCCGGACCCCCTGCCCCCTGGATCCGCGCATGGCCTGGGAAAGCCTTATTGAGTCTTTTCAAACATGTATCTAGACGCAAACCTCGAAGACAGGTTTTCTCGCGACAAGACTTTTTATGAACCATAGGCTACTATATATGATTAAACCTCTGCTTTGTGACCATGTTGGTAAGATTTAAACCAGACTGCTCTGCAACATTAGCTGTCTTAAAAGTTTGACAACTTCATAGGTGTATTATCATGCCTGTCGGCACAGCACATTATAGATCATGTAGATGCATTGATCAGACTGCGTGGGTGAGTGGACTCGAATCTGCGGATTTGATGTTCGCATGACATTGGTAGGTTTTCTCGTTGTCCAAGTCGATAATACTCATTAAATGCCTGCTAAAATATTAAATGCTTGTTAAAAGTAAACGTAACATTAAAATATGAAAACAATTTAATGAAAATTATAACATACATGAGTACAGTAAAAACTGTCTTAAGTGACCACTCAAAAAGAAGACCAAAAACTGGTTTTCAAGACCGATTATCACTTAATGCAGGTCAAAAGTATTACAGAATGCTAAAAGAATGCTCCAAGGCATTCTGCAATACTTTTTACCATTATTAAGCTACCATTAAGACCTGTGTTTTGTCTATTTTTGAGTGGCCTTAAGACTGCTTTTACTGTATGTACAAAAAGGGGGATTAGCCCCATATTCCACGTTTTCTCTCTGCTAGGGTGACTGTCAACAACTTTGTAAACCCATTTTCAGACCCCCAAGCTGAGCCCCACCTTCTGCCCGCATTTCCCATCCCTCCTTTTCCCCATGCTGGTTTCGAGTAGGTACTGCCCCTTGAGGAATCAGGCGTCCGCTTCAGTCCAATACTTCCCCATTTGGGGGCAGAGTTATTTCCCCAACCCATGCCTAAGCTACGGTGTCAGTTACTAATTGTAGAAATGTTAAATTCAGAAACAAGTTAAGTTCTACAGCAATTATTCCGAGCTGTTCTGTGCTCGTCCCCCGGTCTGTATTTTAGTGTCAACACCAGCCTCGGAAATCCTCTTTTTTGTTTCTATTTCTTCTTATGACAATTCACGTCAACAATGCCAATGTAATCTGTTTTTCTTCCCCGTCGTCGGCTACATCAACACTCTCTGTCAACAGCTGTTCATCTGATACATGTACGTCGTTGAGCTCCTTTTTAAGACATGAGCCAACCCTTTCTCTCAGAGGGTCCAATGTTTGAAATCTTCCAGTGTATTTGTTTTTCAGAATCAATCCCCCGTTTGAAAGACGGTAGTTCCGCTTTGGCGACTGCTCTTTCAAGTATATGCATCAGCAATTGACTAGTTTCTGAAAAGAACAAGAGATCTGTTTATTACCAGTCGCCGAGGTTACGTAATAGTTATACCATGGGTTGTCC
Source organism: Loripinus fragilis (assembly GCA_964019695.1). Taxonomy (NCBI): domain Eukaryota; kingdom Metazoa; phylum Mollusca; class Bivalvia; order Lucinida; family Lucinidae; genus Loripinus; species Loripinus fragilis. Next base: position 59,773,148 of record OZ026524.1, on the reverse strand, counting down.
GCCTGTACGTGGAGATAATCCACGAGCTTTAGCGAGTGGATTATCTTAAGTACAGGTGGACAAACATGGTATAACTAGTTTATACCACCCACATCAGTGTAGACCTTGCACATCACGAGATATGTTGTGCTAAAGTTGGTAAGGTTGGTATAAAAAACGTTTTCAGACTCAACTCAACTGAGCTTGACATATCAACTTGTACTTATATAAACTAAAAAGCTAGAAAAATGAAGATTTTTCTTGCTTTCAAACTCTCATACGCGTATGCTGTACTTATCACGTAATGAATCACGGTTAAAATGCCAACAATTGTCATTTTAACATTTATGAGCATGATACTTTTCATCATGCTCAGTTAAGTTGAGCATACCCTTTGGACAATCACAGTCAAATCATTCGGTTCTTCAAGGACTCTCTATTTAGACAAGTTGACCCCTATGTGGTCTTTGTTGAACTTATCATCATACTTTGGCTAAATAGCCTGATTTTTCGACTATCTTATCCCTATATGATGCATTTATCTTTATTTATAATGCTTATATTGCTATGAATTTAGCTACGAAGTTAGTGGTACTTAACTTTTGACGCTGTGTATATTTTGTTTATTTCCTGCTTGTGTGCTTGATTTAGTTTTCATTTACTGACCATGGATAGAAAGTCGAATGGACGGACGGACACGGTGAAAATATACATGTAGCACGTGTAAAACATCTAACAGTCGGCGTACAGTAAACAGTCCGTTAATTTGATTTACCTATTACATGTACCTTTGAAAGTTCGGGAAATCCCTAAACGAGTACTTTTGCAAACAACGAAGACCCAGGTGAAATGTTGCATTTCTAAATACGGTCCATTTATTTCTATAAAGATTCAACAAACAGTGCAGATCCTGATGCAATGCCGTCTCATGCGTCACTTTGTTATATTTCCTGTTTACATTTGACCCCTAACCATGGCATGACGTGGAGACTGAATATCCAGAGGGGGTTCAAGGGTTTCGCTTGAACCCCCGTCCCGCCCCCGTTATAAATATCCTATGGAAATGAAATAATTTGGTCTAAATGAGACCAAATTATTCCATTTTCATGGGATATTTAAGGAAAATGAGAAAAAGATAAGCAAAGCGAACCCCACGCCTTTATACATATGACCGTAGAAATCCTGGAATCGCCCCTGCAAATGGTTTCCAAGATGCTGTAAGCAGTAGTAGAGGATCTTACACCAGTTTTCGTGTATTTTTTTAAAATTTATTAAAAGAGTTGGGGAAACCCAATAAAATGTGAGGCTTGCCGGGCATTTTATCGCATTTTCGCAACGAAATTTATAAAATCAATAAAATGGGAAAGATTGATAAAAATATTTTATCATAAAATTAGGACACTAAATTTATTTTGAAATCGCGTTTTAGCGAAAACATGGTAAAAAGTCAAAGATTTGTCAGTTTATCGATAGAAGCGACGTTTTTTATGGACGTCATTTCTTAACGTTACTATGTGCATGTGGTTGTTATATCAATCACAGACGCAACTTTCGTATGATAAAGAAGAATCACCAATCAACATCTGTAAAAAAAACCCCAAAAAAACAACAACAAAAAAAACAAAAACAAAAAAAACAAAAAACAAAAACAACAAAAACGCCACCATAAAAGCAACCAACAAATGGCATCACGTAAACTAAGTAACATACAAAAATGAATCGCAGTGGCTCAGTGGTAGAGTGCTTGACTCGAGACCGAAGGGTAGCGGGTTCGAGCCTCACCGGCGTCACTGCGTTGTGGTCCTTGAGCAAGACACATTTATCCTAGCTTAGTACTGGTTAAACCCAGGAAGAACCGTCCCTCATAACTGAAAGACTGTTGAGTGGACGTAAAGAATTAAATCAAACAAAAAAAAACAAAAATGAAATGACCGCAAGACAAACATTAGTTTATAGCCGATTTCCTCTCTATTGATACACCACACAGACGTGTCAACGTAACGTCACGCAAAATGACATCTTACTATGCTAGAGGCTTCGATATACTATTACCTTAAGTTTCCGTAACGTCAGATTTGTGTCTTATAAATTCCTGTTTAGCTCCTCTTTTGGCTTTTTCTCTGGTTGTACAAGACGTCGATTATGTTTTCATTCTTTTATATGCCGTTTTTCATATTTTGAGTCCCACCATGGAATAACAGCATTTCATTTGATCGGCGAAAACGCAGTCCGTGATCAGACTGAAAATCTGCTCAGCGTCTTTGTTTATTGTTTGAGGGGGGGGGGGGTATTTTGAGTAAGTTAAATTAAACTTTGTGACTTCTCGATAATCAAATTGACTGAATGCGCAGGATTGTCTTCTCTTTATCTGTTCACGGAAACAGTAATAGTTAAAGGTACATTTATCTTGAATCGGCGAAGACAATGATCGAATAAATTTAAAAGCTTTGGCCTTAAGTTTCTATTTTACCAGATTTACAAAGTCTAGCACTGAGCTCCCGGGAGAGACGATCAGCAATTTTTTTTTTTAAATCGCTGTTTTTTGTATTTTTGTTTTGGTTTAAACAGAATTTTTGTTTTTATGCACATACTGACCAGATGGTGCGACAGAAATGAATTTAAAACGGCAGGCATAAGGTATATTCTTTCATTTTAGGCATATTTAATACGCTGTTAATCCAAATATTAATTTTTAATCAAATGAAAATCACAGTGTTATTTCATCAGGCTAATTAAAAAAGGTTTAAAAATTATAGCGCAGTAAATCGCTTTATTATCCGTGATTAAAAGTTTATACAAAAGCACCAGGCAAATAAATAATGATTCATTTTCGATATTCAAAGAAAGTTGAACATTTATTTATTCATTCATCTTACAGAATATTCCCCTTTTCGTCAGTCTATATCAAGGTTGTATCTTTTTCATTTTTTTAATAAAATATTTTGAATGTCAAGCTGACACTCAGAGCCGTGAACGTACAGTTAAAAAGTTACTGGTTTTATTCTTTACAAGGGTGAAAGTTCAAAATTTCCAAAATCCTGAACTTTTGAAATTCAAGTTTAAAACTTGCAAGATAACTACAATATGAATAATTTCAATTTTAAATGATTGATTGTGTTTTGATAATCTGAAAACTTATCAAAGAAGCTATTATAGTATTCCTAATTCAGCATTTTTAGGCTGACTTTCTATGGAAAGTCAGCCTCAAAACCCTGAATTCAGGATTAATCCTGAGTACTTCCACCCATTAGAGCTCTTGAATGTGCAAAAATAGGGACAATATTTATTTAAAAGGACCTCCAAGTTCAAATAGAAAGAAGCAGAACGCCAATAGTATAAAGAATGTTTTTTTTAAAACTCAAATTGGATTAGCATCAGGCCCATCGCCCTCGAGCATTAATACATGCACGACACCATAGGAATTTTCAGTAAGGATTGAACCAGGACAGGGAGTCTCAATAGACGTTTCCGAATCACGCCCAGAAAGTCACCTGTTAGTGTATAACTGACCAATGAAACGACGACTTTGTACGTAAAATAGTTTCACAAACAAAGTCGGACGCGCTCAATCTCCCACATAAAACCCGAGGTTTACCTTACAGTCAGTGGATTTAACTCTTGGCATGCTGTGTAATTTTTCATGTGTTTTGTTGTCTGCTGATTCTTTTTCAAAATAATCTTTTTCGAAAAAAATCTTTGAAGAATACCATCAGGGTGTCAAATTGTTTGGATCCAGTTCAGGCCCACCATTATGTCGGACCCGATCTGGTTTCAAAATGTTTGCAAAAGTTATCAACAATAAAGAGATAAAGTATCGGTATGGTTTTCGAAAGGGTGAGTAAGTATTGAATCAGGGAGCCCCAGCTTAAACATTAAAATCAACTAGCCGATATGAAATAAGCAAAAAATCCCGCGAACCGGATTCGAACCAGTGACCTAAGGATAACAGTTATATAACCACTACAGTCCTCCGCTCTACCAACTGCG